>BPLS01026346.1:48048-63505 GCA_019656275.1 Rhododendron kiyosumense
CGTTATTCAAACTCTGTTTCAAGTCTAACCATTTTCACCGCTAAATCTTCCGGTTGATAACATATGCCGTGTGATTCAATCGAGTAAACAAAGAGAAAGGTTGGATGGCATAAGTTACAGGCGTTAGTAACTCCATTGCCTTGCCATTTTTAATTCTTAGTTCAAACTCATTTTCTAGTCTTTTTCACAAGGGCAATTCTCACCTTTCAAAGAAAAATCAAAAGTTGGCCGTCTAAACGCCACAAATCCTTACATCTACAATCCAAACAAGCTATATTCGAGTTCCCTGTGGATCGACTCGGACTTCCTCGTTATACTATGCAAATCTTTAGTTGTAGTTCGGTTAATAAATAATTGAATTTGACGGCCATTTGATAAACTTCAACGACTACCGAATGAGACAATCAAAGAGTAAATAATATTTTTAATAAGATAGCTTTAATATGAAGAGTATGATATAGTAGACATTTTAAAAATTGATAGTTAAAGTAATTTTTAAAATGTAATTTAGTCCAAAATCTAAATAGCTTGATGCGGATGCTCTAACAACTCATCCTTCCTTTGTTTCTTCTCTTCTCTGTCCTCTCTCACTCACTCTCCCAGCAGCATCTCAACTCCAACCTCAAACCCCTCCCTCTCCAATTTTCAAATCGACTCCTTGACATTCTCCGAACCAAAAGCCATTTCCATCTCCAACAGCTTCCCATCGAGAAAAAACCTCAAAAATCCACAGTCCGTGGTTCACTTTCTCATACAACTCGGCTTCTCCGACGCCCACATTCTATCCTCTGTCTGGCTCAAGCCCGAGATCCTCTTCTCCTACGTGGACAAGACTCTGAAGCCGAAGCTGTAGTTTTTTCAGGACCTGGGTCTCAATTGTCCTGATCTGGGTAACTTCATTTCAACTCACTCTCATGTTTTGCTTGATGGTTTGGAGAGAACAATGATACCCTGCGTTGACATTATCAAGAAAACCCTCGTAAACGATAAAAACAATCGGGATTTGTTCCTGGTTTTGCGGAGGTCCTATTCGGACTCTATATCAAGATTGAAATGCAACATTGCCTTCTTGGAGAGCTGCAGCACTGTCGGGCTCCCGATGCTTTTGAAGAAGGAACCTAAATTTTTCTTCAATTCAGAGACGGCTCTTAGGGACCTCGTTTCACGTGTTTTAGATATAGGGTTTTCTGTTGATTCGAGGATGTTCGTTCATGCCATGTGTACGGTGGGTAGCAGGAGTCGTGAGAACTTTAGTAGCTAGAAAGATTGAAATGTTGAGGAGTTTTGGATTCTCAATGGATGAATGTATGGATATGTTTAGGAGGGTTCCGAGTTACTTACGGTTTCTGAAGGGCAGTTGAAGTTGGGGATGGTGTTCTTCTTATATGATGTCAAGTTGGAGAGGTCTGCTTTATTTAGTCAGCCTATGTCTTTGACGTACAGCATGGGGCAGAGAGTCCTCCCTCGGTACAAAGTTTTACAAATTATGAAGTGCAAGAGGCTGTTAAAGAAGGAGCCAAGTCTACTCAACGTATTGGTTTTGACGGAAGAAAAGTTTCTACTTTCTAAAGAAATTTGTATCAAGGTTCAAAGATGATGTGGAGGAACTTTTGGTGGCTTACAAGGGCGATCGTTTGGATTCTTGACTCTTTGATGGACTTGAAAATCTGACCCCTTTGTCACTTGTTTTTAGCAGTCATGACCAATTACGCTATGGATGTCATACTTTGGGAGCTCTGCGGCGAGAAACCTCCCTATGGGAAAGCCATTAGCACCTCTACAACTACAGTTGGAATCAGAACTAGGGTTTTCGCCACACACTTCCCTCAAGTTGAAAGTGTGCTTTTGATAAAATCGCTGATATTTTGGTGCTAAAAGTTGGCAAGTCCTAGCTTTATGCTATGCAGTATGCATCGTAGTTGACAATTTCTCGATCATGATAGCATGGTTTGATAATGGTAAGCAATTAGGGCGCACTGTGTTGAACCATACAGGAATGAGACAGGTGAAGGGTGACTGTGTGGATACTTAATTTGCTGAACAAGATTTTCGACAGCAAGGGATGTCTTTTTTGTTCGGGTAAGGAATTGAATGGCTATGTTACCCTTTTGTGTCATGTTAATATATTTTTTGACAACATAATTTTTATTCAGTTTTGGTCATTGGGTTATATAAATCCGGTTTGTGGTTCATGTTTGACTTATGAAACGAGTAATTGGATTTTACCAGTTTGTGACTATGAAATGAAATATTTCACCAGAGAATGTTGATTTCCAATTTCGCTTTCATGCTTTATATTTTTGTCATTAATCACAAGTTGTGCTTATATTTGCATAAAATTGGTAGTTAATGTATTTTTTTTTTCAAAGGTTGATTTAAAATAGTCACACTAGGGCTTAGCAGCTGGCTTTTGCATTTGTTTATTGGGCGATAGGAAATCATTTTTGTTAAAATGGGTAGGATGAAAAATGATGCAAATAGTACTCACATGATGAAGAGTTACTCAACACAAGTTTTATCCATGGTCCACCCAACTTTTGAAAATTGCATTTTGACCTCTTAATGTGTCCTCACTTGTCTAAGAGTCAGAGGAATAAATGTAGCAAAAAGTTGGACTTTGGTTTAGTTCACACTGAGAAGTCTCTCATAGTAACTAGTTACTACTATTTCCTTAAGAATTGTCTATCCTCTTCATCCAGCTGCTAAAATCCTTCTCACCACGTGTTCTCATTATCTATTCCGCTAAAATCAGACATACGATAGCTAATCTTGTTGTATTACTTGTCTCAATCAACAAGTTATTGAACTAATCTGGAACTCATCGTGTCAACTTTTTTGCGTTGGCATTATGTTCTTAATTCTCTGTACTTTTGGTAAATTTGATAAAGTGGATATGGAAATACACAAACATGATATAAGATGCAAATGCTAGTTTTTGACCAAATGAGGGAGTTCTGGGCTTCTCTTTGGCAAATTCTCCAGGGTACCTGCATTTCTCTTTGGGTACCTGGAGTTTAGGCCACATAAATTGGGATTAGAAAACCATCCTCGCCTTGTCGGTTCTCCCGTTGTCCTTAATCTGGTTTTGGTGCTAAGTTTTAATCTATGACTATGGTTATAGCCCGACCGACATGTGGGGTACTACAAAGGGGTGAGCTTTACCACCCTTTCTTTGGTATCAACTCCTCCCTCCGCCCCGTTTATCTTCTCTCCCCATCTAATTGCTGAAGTTATTCTTCTTTTTTTTCATTCTTTATCCGCATGTAATAATCAGTAGTATTAATAACCTGCCGGTATTACTTGCGTGAATCTAGTGCAATGGTACGAGACTGGCTTTTCTAAGGGTGCATAGAATTGTATTATTTTTGTTGACACTTTCTTTTTACTAAAGGAAAAAGTTCTACTGCTGTGTGCGGGGTTTGATGACACGGGATTGCAAGATCAAGCCATCGTTTGAATGAGGAATGGACTCTGCATTGACAGAAACGCTGCTGGTGGGGAGGAGCGATGGGCAATTATTGCTGGCAATGTCTCCAAGGTGTACTTTTAATTTGGCATCTACTAGTGGACGGTATTATTGGTCCCCAGATTTAGTTGGTTCATGGGCCCAATACCAAGTTATCAAAAACAAAAAATGTGTGTTCTCCGTGCAGATGAAAGGCACAACATCATACAAGACTTCTATGAATTATTGATACTGAATTAAAATTTTTGTTTGAAGCTGCTTTTTTCTCTGTTCCCTTAAATGAATTCATTTTTATTCGTAGTTCTTTCTTTCCAATTGGCTACCGCACCGGTTTCTTTTCAATATTTTGGTGCTCTTTAGATTATTTTTTCTTGAACTCGTGTGCAAAGAGGGAAATGATCCGTTCGTGTTTGACCGTTTCAGTTTGATCTCTGGGGTGTAAAAATTGCAATCCGTTTTCCTCATTGTTTCTGCAATTTAAAAATTTTGCATTAGTTTTCAAACCCCCCAAAAGTTAGTAGATTATAGTATTGCCGTTACTTTCGGTTTCAATACTACAATAAAGAGAAGGAAGAAATAGGAAAAAACATTCACTTTGACCCTCTGCGGGTTGGCTTGTGGACTTGCGGTCTTTTCCCCGACTGTGGACTTGCGGTCTTTTCCCAAATCAGGGTGAACAAGGTACCTTTTACTCAAATAGTTCACAGCTTCAGCATCAAATTATCTGGATGCCTCCTTTTCATCACGAGCTGCAGTATGATAACACTTAGACTATACAAGTCGGCTAGTGGACTCGCCTCTCCTTCTGCAAAACAAACAAAAAAATCTAATCCTAGCACTCATTTTAGAAGCTCATTTGGAGGGGTTGTGTCAAGATCATGGTACCCAGGAGAGCTGACCAGTGTCATTATCATGGTACCAAGCAAAGCCCCTGTGCTTGCTTTCAATTTGCACCATGTTACCAAAATCGACAATTACATGCCTCGTAACGCTACATATAAATTAATTATTATCAACAACTAAGAGATGAGTAATAAATTAATGCTTTTCAGTTGATATATAAATCAAACACATTACTGTTGAGGTGCTTAGTTAGATTTTGAAGTAAATTGGACAAGAGAGTGAAAAAGAATGGGTGAGAGATGTTATAAGGAGAAGTTGTGAAAGGCTTTTATTAGATTTTTATTTACGAAAATGAGTACAAGAAAGCTCTATTTATAGAGGACATCCAATTCTCTAGAATTTTCTAGCTAGAGATAAGCACATGTGCTTTAATTACAAAGATCTCTCAACTTCTAAAATTTTCTAGTTTTACCCATACAAAAATCTTCCTAGGGTAATTATACCTTCTACACACTTCTTTAGCCTTTTAGTTTAGATATTTTATTACATGTTCTACATTATTCTAGAACAAAATTACAAATTACTTTTTTTAACAATTACCTCATTTAACATAATATTAGCTGGTTTGATATCGCTATGAATCCATGTTTTGGAATGCATGTGAGCCAATCCAAGAGAAACGCCCTTAATAATTCGAATAACTTCGGAGAATCCCAACTCTATTCAAATAACAAGACATTTCAAAGGCATCTTTTTGAGGCTGACAGATGTCTTTGTGAGATGAAGTTTTTTTTTTTTTTGGGTATTCAATGAGTTTAATTTGTGGTGCTCTATTTTGATTTTTTATGCTCTGTTTTTATTTCTTGAAATTCTAACCTTTTTGAAAGTAAAAGAAAATGAGGAGTAAAATGTTAGGAGTAATATGAACATCCAAAAATCGAAAGTTCTGAAACAAGTACATCATTCTAGAACATTCCAAAAAATAAGGACAGCATAAAGTGGGACAGAGGGAGTCTGTATATACCAGATGGTTTTTTAGAACATCATCGAGAGATCTTCGGTATCGTGGATATATATAATGATTCGCGATCGTTCTAGTTTCCCCTGATGATGCCTTTAGACCACGAATAACCGAGCAGCAGAATGAGGTTTTTGTGGTATCCAATTTGCGGCAAAGACTTAATCTCTTTCTATTAACAAATGCAAAAAAAAATTTACATAATGACATTCCAAATAGGCCCATATCCAGCAAATTTTCACTTGCAAAATTTGCTATGAACTGTTGGAGTTGACTTTCTGTTAAATAAAAAAGAAACATGTTGGGTCATGATTCTACTTTGTTTGAAAGAAACTCGAGAAAAAACTGCTTCTAGAATTAAGACTTTTTGGTGAATAGTATTGTTTGTTTCCAATCGATAGACTGATTTTCTTTGAACAACAAAGAAATTTTATTAATCTTTGAATAAAATCACCCCAAAGAGATAATGTAATCCACCCCTTGAACAATTTTTAAATTGGTTTGAGCTTTTTGATTCACATTTTTTCTCTTCTTTTTTTTGGGTCCCCTAATGCCTTCTTTTTAATATAAATTATAGTATAATCATTTACTTATCCAAAAAAAATTGCAAGGACAAATACAAAAAAACACTTTGAGAGAAGGACGAAGATAACCTGTGAACCGAACAAGCAGATAAGGTGGGGGCTGATAGTCTAGGTCAGGAACTGTGACAGGTATATCAAATATTCTTTCCCCGGCCCCTGAAATCAGATTAAATGTCTTAGCCAAAAATTATTATTTGACACTAATATGTAAAGTAGAACTGAAGCACTAATTAATACTAGGTCCAACAAGAGAGTATCCATCCAACTCATTTAATTGCCGTACAACCTGTTACGAAAACATTGGCCATGTGACAATCAATCGAGTATATAAGCATGCTACACTTGGAACTTGGAAGCCAGACCACTTGATCTACCTTTTAAGGTAAATTTCATGCAAAAAATAGGACTACGAGATACATTTGTATCAAAATGCTACTATTAAAGTAAATTTCTGGTAAAACCTCTGTTCCTAAATGCCACAAACAGATAACAGAAAAGTCAACATAAGTATCGTATATTTTGATGTGAATGGGACCAGGTTACATAAGAGGGCATGCAAAAACTTCCACTCAAACACAACATACAAGACACAAACGTAGGTATTTTACATGTACACAGAAAAAAATGCGGGTATGTGAGATAATATGAAACAGCACAAAGGATCATCACAACTTCTCAATCTTAGTATAACAGGGAGAACACAGAACAATGTATAGTACCCTCTTTATCAAGGTATGTGAGATGATTTGAATGCTAAAATTTGATGTTTTTGATGCTTCAGTTAATTTAGGTTTTGTTAATTCCCTCATTCTTTCCTCATTTTCTCTCTGACTTTTCTTGCAATTAAGCAGTTTTATAAGAAAATTCAAGCACGCGCATTGCATGTGCACATCTTCTTGAAGAATTCTGTTGACTCCATGCATAATAGCATTCAATATTGTACTTTCAAGTATGAAATTCTTTGGTAGGATCCACTTTCACATCACATATTGCGTAATTCAAGTAAAAAGTATAAAAACCATCTCTATGAGACTTAGAATGCAAAAGATATTGTTAAACAACCTTTGGCTGTAAATGCATATTTTAGTTAGGTTCAAAGATGTTGCTACCCTTCCATTCTCCCGGCCCTGACACATCTCTCCTTAGGGAATAATCAATCCAAGTCAATTAACCTTAATTGACAGACTATGATATTGGTTGTCTCTATTGCATCCTCCACATCAACACACCTCTGGAACATGAAGATGCAAGTAGGAAGAGATGTTACCACGTACCATTTCTCTGCAGGTTTTAATTTTCTCCAACCAATGACTCTCAGCTTGTTCAAAGGAGACACGATGTCTTTAAGTAAAGAATAAATAAAGGCAGCTTCAAAATAAAGGCATAATTACCAAAGCAGTGCAGCAGTGCAAGCGCGAAATGAAAACTAGTCACTAGTTATTACAATGCACAGTACCACATTAAATGGTGGCACGCAGCATGGGATTGAAATTGCATCAAATGGTGTTGACTGTGTAAATGGTATATTTCATCAAATGGTTGACTGTGTACATGATTTTTTTTTTGTAACAGATAGGCGACCAACTTACCTCTCAACAAGGAGGCTTTACATGATTAACAAAATCAATATTAAAAGGGGTCTAAAAAGAAGTTAATCCCATTCCTGATATCTTTGTTATCTGCATTTCAAGGTGAAACTCCTTTTTTCATATGAGTTGCTAGTATAGAAATACTCTCTTTCTCAAATGAGTTGATTATCTGCATTTCCAGGTGAAACTCCTTTTTTCATATGAGTTGCTAGTATGGAAATACTCTCTTTCTCAAATGAGTTGATTCCATGGTTCGAGATAATGGTATTGGTCACCAATACAATATCAGTTGTGATTTTGCGGTTTCAGGGTGTACCAGTCATAGAATAACGGTAATGGCGACGTGAATTTTTTGAAATTTCCAACGAAATCAGAAAAAATTACTGATACCGCAACGACCTATCGTCCATAATGGTCTGTTACCGCCGTTACATATCGGCCGATACCGTTCTGTATTGCTGATACATATGTGATTTTTCTTCACACTTCAATATCAGCCGTAACGATTCTCGGTACCTATTCATACAAATACATATCAGCCGATACCGTTACGTATCATCGATATTTCAAACCATGGTTGACTTGATTCTCGTTCACTAGTAAGGAAATGCGGGGACTAACAATCGCAAGTCTAAATAAAAATCCACAAGCAAAAAGTATTACCGACTCGATTTCAAAGTGGATTAACAAGGATAAACACAACTCTGAACGGCAAGCAGGGTTACGAACTACATTAGGGCCTAGTGGAACCTATGACCTAGAAAAATCTTCCTCCCTGCTATGAAATCAAAAACCTCTGCCTTAACTGGTGGTTTTAGAACCGACCTTTTTTGAAAAGTTCCGTTTAAGATTAGATTATGACCATGTCGAACACCGACATGACCCATTTCAAGATTATAAACTCATTTGTGAGGAACATTCTGGTACAATATCCAGTAAGGGAAAAAAAAAAAACACAAAAATTACCCCCAAAATAATGGAGAAATACCCAAAAACAGAGTACCCCACTGAGAGGAGTAAGCGATAGAATGAACAAACATCGCGTATAAGAATACATTTTTTTTTTGGTCAAAGCGTATAAGAATACATTTGGGTATGTACGAAATGACGTAGTCCAGGTTTACAACTAGGAAGAAATCGGAACAAAGAATCTCTATTGGTGAGCAGTAGCAGACCCAGAAATTTGACATAGCGGAGTAGCGGACCCAGGAATTTGACATAACGGAGGCACAAATTTTTTTTGTAACCGTTATTACGAGTAACAGTTAAGCACATTTACTCCAAAATAATTTTAACATTCATGTAAATTAACAATTTTAAAAGTATATATGTATTTTAATAATTAGCTATTTAGGCAAACTTGCACACCTTGACTATATGTATATATGTATTTTAATAATTAGCTACTTGGGCAAACTTGCGCACATTGACTATATGCATTATCACATGTTCATCATCTATTTTTCTATTACTAACTCTACTATTATAGTTTTGGGGACAAAAAGTAAACAAATGCAATATGGGGGTAAAATCGAACCCATAAATAATATAAAAATCAAGGTACACACGACTATTTTCTATTGCCTTTTAGAGGGAAAAAAAAACACATTTTCTACTCTGCCTTTTGGAAAAAAGGCAGATTTTTCTATTACCTTTTCCCTAATGTGGGGGTAGACTCGAACCTATGAATAATATAAAAATCAAGGTATGCACTGCTATTTTCTATTGCCTTTTAGAAAGGAAAAAAAAACACATTTTCTACTCTGCCTTTTGGAAAAATGGCAGATTTTTCTATTACATTTTCCCCAATGTGGGGGTAGACTTGAACGCATGAATAATATAAATCAAGGTACGCACTATTATTTTCTATTGCCTTTTAGAAAGGGGAAAAAAAAAATTTCTACCCCAAAAGACAGAAAGAACCTGCAGGAGAGCACAAGCAAAGTCTCAAACCCGCCACTTCTTTGTTAAGCATGAGAGCACTTAACCGTTACACCAACAGTCAAATCCTTACAAGCATTCAACATAAAAAATATATATACAAAACCGCAAAAAAGAATTTTTTTTTTTTAAAGACATGGGGCCATGGGGGCACGTGACCCCGCGTGCCATATGATGGGACCACCCCTGCTGGTGAGGTGAAGAAGGGTACGTACCGAAATTGCTCTGTAAATGGAAATATCAAGGGGGGTCGAGGAGGGAGAGAGAAATATACTATATATATGTGTAGAAAGAGAAAGAAAGATGGCATGGGAGTGAGAGAGAGAGAGGAGGAGGAGGAGGAGACGCTGCAGAGAGAGAGAGAGAGGTGGAGGAGGAGCGAGAGACGAGCGAGCGTAATGCAGCATGATGAATATTCTGTTTCGTATGCTTAGTAATGCATTATGATAAAAGGAAGTCCCCACGCGCAAATAGAGAAGGAAGTACTGCACGCGCGTCCTTACGCCTCGTTTGTGGTGGGGTTTATAAAAAACGGTTAAAACCGGGCTTTTGTTTTGAGTAGTAGTAGTAGTAGTGGTGGTATTTTTTCCTTCAGTTTTTAGTCTATCTTTTGGTTCATCATGACCCTGTAGTGCACCCGGTTGTACTGCATGAGCCGAGCTATTTGATTTGCATTGGCCGAGATGAAATCTTGACCATTGATTATCGAACGGACGACTCGGATCATGCACTACAAGATCCTCTTTGGAGTAACTAAAAACATACTCTCTTCCCTCTCAAAATTAAAACACAGAATGTGAATATTACAATTTTGAGTAAGTAATTTTCGCATATAAATTTTTTATTTCTTTGCACCAGGTTTAATTAAATTGGTGCAAAAAAAAATGTAAATAACTATGCATGAAAGTATGTGTTTAGCCAATATTGCCCTATTTCCGTAGTAGATTGTAATTTTGGGACAAAGGGGGAAACAAAAAGTATAATCATATTTGGAAAAGGCTGACAAAATACGATAGTTTATAACATTGCTTTGTTCCAGAAACCTTCTTATTTTATAAGTACTTATTTTGGAGCTTTCTTCCACAAAACTCAAATAAGCAGCTTATTTTCACATTTTCAAACTCAAAAATAATGTAAATGAAAATTAATTTTTCAATTTTTTTTGCACCGTATTAAAAATCTCAATGAGATCTATCAAACAAGATCCATAGTGATAGAAAAATTATTTGCGTAAGCACATGATTTTTGAGCTTGAAATTACCTTTTTGAAAAATAAATACTTATTCACCCTTTTCTGGAACACAGCTTATTATTAGACAAAAAATAAGTTCTTATTTCGGTTCCGGAACGGGCTCTAAGTTAATACCAAATAAGAGGTTTCAAACATTAAATGAAAATAGAGAAATCAAGTTTGTTAAGTTGGTTGTCTCATTTCTTTCCCTAGTGGTGATCTGAGTTTGAGTCCCACAAGAAGCAAGTTTGGGATTCAGGGCTATGGATAGCCATTGAAATATACCGTATGGAAAAAAAAAACATTAAATGAAAATATAGTTCAAGATTTGACCACCATTCCAACATTTGGGGTTAGCTTCCTCAAATAAAAAAAAATATTGTAGGAGTACTAAACATTCAACACAGTAAGTTAAACACGTATTATTACTTTATTGAGTAATTCTAAACCAGGAAACAAATTCACTGGGTCCAAACAACAAAAACCAGTGCAAAATTAGTGTGTAGAAAAAAGGGAAATTTTGGGAATTAAGGGTAGTGATTTTCAGACTCTCATTTTTTATAACCACACTGGTTTTTTTGTCTTCTTATGATGTAAATTTAAAATGTGTTCCAAGTGTGAAAGAGTATACGGATGAAAGATTAATTTTATAAATTTAAATCACAAGAGGACAAAAGAGGGCACCGGGGATTAATCCTCCACTTACAAATACATAAATATGCTTAATACTAATTAATCTTACATAGCATCACCATGTTTTGGTCATTAAGTTTTGAGGAGTGCTACATACACTACACACTTTCACTACATCATTCACTACATTCTTTATGGAATCCATTTCGGGTCCAACAAAAAATACAGAAAAATATCCATAAATTTTAAAATAATGTTTTAGGGGGCCCCATAAAAAATCAGTTCTAACGGGTATCGATAAATATTATTTCTGGGTTCGTATGTTCGAAACTGCGCAGTTAAGCATTTTCGCTCCTATAAATTGAGAAAAAATACTTACCGATACCGGTTAAAGCTAATTTTTTACAAGGCCTCCTAAAATATTATTTTAAAATTTATGGATATTTTTCTGTATTTTTTGTTGGACCCGAAATGAGTTTCATAAAGAATGTAGTGGATGGTGTAGTGAAAGTATGTAGTGTATGTAGCATTCCTCTTAAGTTTTGGAGGGCCATGTTTTTGGTAATTTCAATATTAGAGACCATTAAAGTGGTAGTAATATGACTTGGTCAATGCCTTATTTTTATAATTTTTCCTAATTTCTTACATCACATTATCCGTCTTGAAAATAAGAAATCAAAAAATTATTTCAGGAATATAAAAAAGTTTATAAAACGCTGGGTACGGTCTTTTTCGTCTTTTAAAAAAAATCATTTTTAGTGAACTATTTTTAACTTTTGTCTGTATTATCAAATATTTTTTATTTCTTTTGTTTGAACAATTTTTTTTTTTTTTTTTGGGAACTGCGAAAAGTTTGAACGATTGACTTAAAAAGCTTGACTCAATTATAATCGAAAAAATAGAGAAAGAAAGAAAAAACAATTAAAAAGGCCGGAAAATACAGGCTGGCCATTATTCTCTTTCTTTTTACTTTCGGTTGACTACACCACCATCCCCATTCCGCCGTAAATTTTCTGCCGTTCCCAAAAAAAAAATCCCCGCCCCGCCGTGGAAAACTTTTTCCCACCTGATTTATCACCGAGAGAACCAAATGCTAAGCACAAAATTACTACCAAACATTGGCCGTACCAGAGCAACCTTTACAAGCAAGTGCATCCCCTTCACTACACCAACCACTACTTCACTAACACTGGACTCGTACCGTGAAACCAGTTTTCAGTCAAATGTTTACGCACGTAACAGAGTAATAGACAATCAAATCAAATCTGGGTCTTTAAATACAGCCCTCAAACTGTTCGACGAAATGCCCATTCGTGATGTCGTTACTTGGAACTTGGTAATTTCCGGGTGTGGCCGTTATGGACATCCAAGTCAAGCTCTGTGTCTCTATAACCAAATGATTTCCCAGGGTATTAAAGAAAGTGGGTCCACTCTTTCATCTGTTTTGAGTATATGTTGCGATGCGGGGTTGTATGATGGGGGAATCCAAGTTCACAGTAGGGTGATTGTATTGGGATTCAGTATGAACCATTATGTTGCAAGTTCTCTTGTTGATCTTTATATGCATATGGGTCTTGTTGGTTTGTCTTTGAAGTTGTTCAATGACTTGTCACATCGGAACTTAGCTGTATGGAATTCGGTTTTACGTGGATTTTGTGAACTGGGTCGATCAAACGATTTGTTGGGTTCATTTTTCAGTATGAATTTGGAGGGTGTTCAGCCTAATGGGCTCAGTTTTTGTTATTTGATTCGTGGTTGTGGTAGTGAGAGGCTTTTGGATGTAGGGAAACAGATGCATTGTTGTGCATTTAAACTAGGATGGGTGGCATCAAATTTATTTGTTGCGAATGCTTTGGTAGATTTTTATTCTGCTTGTGGTTGCTTCGTTGGTGCAAAGAAATCATTTGAAACAATCCCACTTGAGGATGTGATCTCGTGGAACTCGGTTGTTTCTGTCTATGCTGAAAATGGGTTTTCGCTTGATGCTCTTGAAATGTTCACTAGGATGCAGCTATGGGGGAAGAGGCCATCAGTTCGTTCATTTTTGGGGTTCTTGGGTTTATCAAGTTGGACTCAAAATCTCATCACAGGGAGGCAAATTCACTGTTGTGTCCTAAAATCGGGTTTCGACTGTGGAAGTGTTCATGTTCAATCTGCTTTGATCGATATGTACGGAAAATGTGGTGAGATCGACAATTCAGTATCATTGTTTGAGAGTGTTCCAGCGAGAAGTCTGGGTTGTTGTAACTCACTAATGACATCTTTATTGTATTGTGGCATCATAGAAGACGTGGTGGAGATATTTGGTTTGATGCTTGATGAAGGAATTGGATTTGATGAAGTAAGTCTCTCCACGACACTGAAAGCATTATCAGTGTCTATTTCCGGAAGTTTGGCTAGCTGCACATTGGTGCACTGTTGCGCGATTAAGTCAGGTTTTGAATCTGAAATTGCAGTCTCATGTTCATTGATCGATGCATATTCGAAATCTGGTCATATCACACTTTCTCAACAAGTTTTTGAGAAACTTTCTTCACCGAATGTCATTTGCTTCACAGCAATCATTAATGGATATGCCCGGAATGGAATGGCAAGAAAATGCCTTGACCTTCTTGACATAATGATCCAAAGGGGTTTGAAACTTGATAAAGTGACATTCTTGGCTGTTTTAATAGGGTGCGATCATGCGGGGCTTGTTGAAGAAGGGAAAATGGTGTTCGATTCAATGAAATCCATCCATCGTATCGAACCAGAAAGGCAGCATTATTCATGTCTGGTTGATCTTCTTGGTCGTGCAGGTTTACTAGATGAAGCCGAAGAGTTGATAAAACAAGCACCGGTGAAGGGTGCATCTGTAATGTGGAGCTCGCTACTGCATAGTTGTAGGGTCCACAAAAATGAAACGGTGGGACGTAGAGCAGCGACAATCTTGATGGAGCTTGAACCGGAAAATCACGCAGCTTGGTTTCAAGCTTCGAAATTTTATTCTGAAATTGGAGATTTTGAAATTTCAGTTCAAGTTAGAGAGATTGCGATGGCTATGAAGATGAGGAAGGATATTGGTTACAGTTTGATTGAAGTGAATGGTCACATTTGCCACTGAAATGTATCGAAGGGACAAATCGTTTAAAAGGTTTACTCTTTTTGCTTTTTTCTTTTTTTTTTATTTATTTTGAGAATTTCCAAAAAGCAAAATGTGTATGCCTTATACTGATTGCACTGTATTTTTCTTGGGAATTGTCCGAGAAGTTAACCTTTCAGTATTGGTTCTTCTAATAAGCGGTATGAAAGCTCAGAACCCATGAACTCTTGGACTGTGGTAAATGTTAGTGCGCAGCACCAGAGGTTGAAGAGTAAAGCAAGGGCCTTGAAAACTATTATTCGTTCACTTAAAGTGTGGGCATGTACAAACTAGTGCACCTTCATCTACTTTCAAGCCAAGCCATATATCCCCACAAAACCCACTATTTTCAATACTAATCGTCATATAAATTAATACCCATGTCTTCTCTTTATTAATGTAAAATCCAACAGGCTTACCAAACCACCAGAACCAATAAAAGAATGGACAGAATCTTCTTTACTTCCTTTGTATGTCTTCTGATTTTCACTATTGGGACTGCAGAAACCATTTCGTCTGAGAACATTGCTGTTTTTGAAGAGCTTGAAAGCTTCAACATAGAAGAAGGAGGTGATATTGAAAATTTTGAATTGCCATCCTGGAAGAGTGAACATGGTAGCAAGGTTCTTGTGAATGTTGATGGTTTTGGAGCAGTTGGAGATGGAATTTCTGATGATACCCAGGTGATTATATTTTATTTTTGTAAATCTCCCTATAACCACTGCAAATTATTCATTCTTTCATTATTGAACTCCAGAATTCATCTAAGAGATGCAATTTGTACAAACTGAATATCTTTCAGACACTAAAATGAAGCACCATCTTTCCTATCTGATGCTCTCAATGTTTTTGGAAAATCAAATTCTACCTGTATTGAATTTCCTTTCTTTGTTTAACTTGTAAATGTCATCAGGCCTTTGTAAATGCATGGAAGCAAGCTTGCACTACACGAAGATCAGTTTTCTTG
This sequence comes from Rhododendron kiyosumense, assembly GCA_019656275.1. Taxonomy (NCBI): domain Eukaryota; kingdom Viridiplantae; phylum Streptophyta; class Magnoliopsida; order Ericales; family Ericaceae; genus Rhododendron; species Rhododendron kiyosumense. Next base: position 63,442 of record BPLS01026346.1, read on the forward strand.
GTTCCCATAGGACGCCGTTATCTTGTAAATGCAACAAGATTTAAAGGGCCATGTGCTGACACGT
>BPLS01026347.1:0-26242 GCA_019656275.1 Rhododendron kiyosumense
TGTGAAGCCTCCCATTATCAAAAGGAATAGGTGAGGGGATAACGGATCCCCTTGCCTAAGCCCCCTCTCACCTGAAAAAAATCCCTCCAATTCTCCACTGAGCACCACTGAAAACATAGGAGTGGTAATACATGTTTCCACCCATTGAATGTATTGGCTTGGAAAATCCATGACCTTCAGAATATCCAGCAAAAAACCCTATTTCACAGAATCATACACTTTCATAAGATTCAGTTTTATAGCACATCTTGGTTTACCACCATCTCTGTGATAATTCCTAACCAATTCTTGCATGAGTGAAGTGTTGTCCATTATTGACCTACCCTTCACAAATGCAGACTGGCAGGGGCTGATAATAAGTGGCTTGGGAAATCCATGACCTTCAGAATATCCAGCAAAAAACCCTATTTCACAGAATCATACACTTTCATAAGATCCAATTTTATAGCACATCTTGGTTTACCACCATCTCTGTGATAATTCCTAACCAGTTCTTGCATGAGTGAAGTGTTGTCCATTATTGACCTACCCTTCACAAATGCAGACTGGCAGGGGCTGATAATAAGAGGGAGCATGGGTTGCAACCTATTGGCCAACACTTTAGTCACACATTTGTACAACACATTACAACATTCAATAGGCCTAAAAAATCTCTTATAGAATTAGGAGAAGAAACCTTAGGAATCAATGTGAGAGCAGTGCAATTCCATTGTCTAGGGTCCAGGGAGATAAGAAGTTTCAAAGAAAAGTTGAATAGCTTGAACCACGTCATAGCCAACAATGTCCCAATTCTTTTGAGAGAAGTCAGAGGAAAACCCATCAGGACTAGGAGCTTTGTCACCCTTAATAGCCCACATGGCTAGCTGTCTTAATTTCTTCCTTTGTAACAGGTTTAATAAGAGCAGCCCTATGATCACCAGAAATTCTATGGGACACAGCAAATCTCAAAACCTGATAAGCATCCCTTTTCTGAGAGAAAGGAGGCCCCAAAAGCCCTACATATTAACCAAGGATCTCATCCATTACGTCCTTAGGATCTGTCAGTCTATCCCCAACATCATTAGTTGAGCTTAAGATCTTATTCCTCAAGCAATGAGTTTTCAATTTCCTATGAAAATTTTTTGTATTTTGATCACCCAAAGCTAACCACTGAACCCTCGATTTTTGTCGTTTAAAAGATTCCTCAGCCAAACTAAGATCAACAAATTTCAATTGTAAAATCTTTTCCATCTCAACCAAAGCACTATCATACAGATTAGTTTTTGTTTTTAGTCAGTGGGTAATTTCTGTTGAACAAGTTGTGACTTAGAGCCCGTTCCAGAAAGTGAATAAGAACTTATTTTTTGTTCAATAATAAGGCTTGTTTCACAAAAATAAAAAGAAGGTACTTATTTTTTCAGAATTTATATAGGTACCAATGGGCGCCGGGGAGGGAAATCGTACCGACGGCCACGCCGGACTGTCTCTGGCCACCAGACGGCCGATCCGAGCCGTCCAAAAATTCTATAAAAAAAAACCGAGGGGGCCTACGTGGGAATCAACGGCATCCGAAGTGTATAGGATACTTGATCTGAGCACCCCTTTTTCGTGTATGTGATTTCACAGGAAAAAGGAGTGCTCGGATCAAGCACCCTACAGACCTCGGATACCGTTGATTCCCGCATAGGCCCACTCAGTTTTTTTTTTTTAGATTTTTTGGACAGCTCGGATCGGCTGTCTGGTGGCCGGAGACGGCCTGGCGCGGCCGTCAGTACGATTTCCCTCCTCGGCGCCCATTACTTATAGCACAACTCCTTATTTTTTAAGAAGGCAATTTCAAACTCAAAAGTCATGTGCTTACGCAATTAATTTTCTTATCAATATGGATCTTGTTTAATAAATCTCATTGAGATTTTTAATATGGTGCAAAACAAAATTGAATTTTTTTTCCATTTACATTATTTTTGAGTTTGAAAATATGAAATAAATTTTTATTTGGATTTTGTGGAATGACCCTTCTCATTTTTCTTTGAGAAGTTCCAAAATAAGTACTTATTTTTTAAGAAGATTTTTGGAATGGGGCCTTAGGAAACCGTGAGCATATACTTTTGATATAAAGTCAGTGCTTTGTTTTCTAATTAGCATTTTAGTTCTGGTTATATAATTTTTGGATTATATTTTCCATTGACTAATATCTTTGCTAGTGGTGATTTTGTGATCAGAAAGTCTCGGATCAGTGGAAGAAATTCTTGGTTAAATCTTGCTTTTTTGACCATCTGTTGAGTGTTCATAGTTGATCAATTTTGCTTTATACTAATTGGTTCCCCCAACTACTTGGATGTAACATTTTTGTGGAATAATATTCGTTTTGGGAAAGTGAAGGCCGTACGTAGGTCCTTTTTGCATGCTACTATCTCGATTGTTAATTTGGAATTGGGAAAAAGAAAAGCGTTATCTATTCTTTTTGAAGGCAGCGTTCAATATATTTTGGGATATTAAATTTGTGTTTTACTTTTTCTGAACGAAGGAGTGGAATGTTTTGATTCTTCGGGATATGAAGACATAGGTCGAGAGCCATGGGTGCATCAACCGGTCGGCGTTTACTTCAGCAGGAGAGCTGTATTTTTCTTTAGTTGTTTCTTAGTTGTTGGTTTTTTTTTAGATTTCAACTCTGCTTAATGTTTACTACGGGTTTGAGTTGGGGGTATGTTGGGGCTCTCTACTACCTGAACTAAGATTGGATCATAATCTAGGTATTTCGTCGGTCCTACTTCTGTAGGGGGTGCCTGTGTCGAAATCTTGATGATTTTAGTTCATTCTTGTATCATTGATGGAATCTGTATTGCCTTCAGGTTTTGACGTAATTAAAAAAAAATGACTGTGGACTGTGACCATATTTTACTATTACGACTTTTTCATAGTTTATAAGTTATAAAGTTCGGATTCGGATTGATAACGGATTTAATCCGATCCGATCAATATTGGATTACCGGATTCGAATTATCGGATCGACGTTATCGGATTCGGATCGAATTTTCGTGTCCGGATCAGGTCCGGTCCATTGACAGGCCTATTTATAACCCGTTTTGCTCATTTGTTTATGACTCCACTAAGTAATGACATGTGACTGTTATGCTATTGTTTCATAACTATTGCAATTATTTGCCAATGACTCGTATTTTCGGGGAAAGACATTTTATACCAAATATGAGATCTTTGTAGATTCTTTTGTTTTGGAGAACAATAATAATACCCGATCAAGCGAATTTTTTGGTATATTGAGGTCTACGACGTGAATATTTTTTATCATTGGAGCGAGACTGGAGCGGATCCCGCTCAGCCGGGCCAGACAGCAAGCTGCTACCCCTTAAAAAGGACAGCAACTCTCCCGCCTCCACATTTTTTCCCAGTGACGCCCAAGGCTATGATGAGAATCTGGAAAAATGGGTTTTCGGCGCATTTATCCCAGTGACATCCAAGGATATGATGTGAATCTAGAAAAATGGGTTTTCGAATTTGCCGAATAGACGGGAAAAAAATAAGCGTATCATTGAGGAGAGGGAGAAGTAGTAGTAAAATTTATACTTTTTGGATTTTCTTTTTTGAAGTTAAGCATACTAACTTGGATTGGATTAAGAGATGTCTCTCGCTCTCCTCCTCTGCCCACTAGTAGAGAGAGGGTTAACTGCCTCCCCTCTTGGTCGGCGTAAGCACTGCTCTGCCAAACCGCGCCGTAATTGGGCCATTGGTTTTTTTTACTGTTAATAATTACCCTCTCCTCTTTGTCCGACACGCAAGCGCACACTTTCTCTCTCTCAAACCCATTTTGTCCTCTTCTGTTTTCTTCTCCAATGGATGATGGAGAAGCATTCGAAACTGTCTTATTTGGATTGAGATTTGAAATTTTTTTTGAAAAATAGTAGGGTTAATAAATGAAGAGAGATAAAGAGAAATATTGAAAATAAGAGTAATTTAGGGGAAATCTAGGGGGTATTTTTTGAAAAATGCTTTTTGAAAACTGTTTACACCCGTTTTTGGCACCAAACCTTGGATTAGCGCTCGAAGGCCATTTAATTATTATTTGATTAAATTGGGCCAAAAATATGGATGTATTGGGTTAAAATTAATTGGACCAACACAATATTTATTGGACCCGATTAATTTTAGCTTGATCCGATCACGGGATATGAGTATTTAAGGCTTAATTGGCTAAGTGAAATATAAAGCCCATGGTTGGAAGTGTTTATCTGGGACGTTCCGAATAACACCCATGCAAATAGGAAGTGGGCCCATGAAGTTTGTATATTTGTTGGCCATTTGATTTAGTCAAATGGCTATTAATTCTCTTATGCCCATGAAACGATGGAGTGAGTCAGTAGGAGTAATTGCCACATGGCCATTTGACTTAGTCAAATGGCCCATTACTCTTTGATTCCCACAAAAAGTGGAAAGAGGGTGGCCCATTACTCTTAGAACATCCGCAATGTAATAATCAAAACTAAAAGGTTACTAAAGTTAACAATGTTTGCTAAAAAAAGTGCTCACATTGTAATAACCAAACTTAGCAATGTCTTAGCAACTCATCAAATTTTAGCCTTTGAATAATCAAAACTAACAACTTTTTGCCAATAATCAAATCTAATGATCCCCACATTTTCTCAATCAAATACACCCATCATTACACAAAACATTTTCTCTCTCAACAATGTTTTCAAAAAATAACTTTTAAAAACTATTTTTTTTAGAAAATTTTATAAAAAATAGTTTTAAAAAAACTGTTATTTTGAAAAACTATTTTTTTTAAAAAAATAAAAAAAACTGTTTTCAAAAACCGTTTTTACACAAAAAAAAAATTTTGTTTTCTTTTTGAAAAAACTAAAATTTTCCCTAAACTCTTTTTTTTCAAAAAAATATTCAAATTACTATCACAATTGTGATTCTGATTCCATAGTTTTTTTTTTTTGATATTATTCTGATTCCATAGTTTGAGATGATTGAGAATGGTGATTTTCCATTGATGGAAGAAAAAATAATAAATAGGCAAGAATGGCAGTAGGCATGAAAGAATTGAAGGGGACAGAGAAATAATTGAAGGAACAAACCGGTGGAAATTTTTTTTCGGATGAAATGAAGGGTAAAAGTTTGGAGGGAGGAAAGTTGGCAGTGGACCCATTGATTTTGATTATGGGTACAAAATGAACAATGTGAGACTTCACATTGCTAACTTTAGCAACCTTCAAAATAAATAATCAAAAGCTGACGTGGCAAGTTTTGATTATTCATTTTTTATTATTACATTGCGGATGCTCTTATGTAACTTTCAATAATTACCCATGATCCCACTAAATATGTTAGTGGGTAGTTATTGCGGACACGTGGCAACATTTGGAGCTAACTCGAGACACATGTCAGCTCGTGGAGAAGGCGGGAAACTTGGCTCAGATCTAGACCAGTGCACTATTCACCCATGATCTTTTGTAACTTCCAATAACTACCAATTATCCCATGATCCCATGAAGTGGAAGTTACAAAGGACACATGGCGCCACGAGAAGAAGCCAACACATCCATTTGCATGCAGAAAATTTAAAGATCCTTGGCCTATAAATACTAGAAGACAAGAAGGAAAAAGGGTCCACACCCCAATTAAGCTCAACGCTTAAAATCAAAGTCTTCCCAGCGAAGCAACCAAAGTCTTCCCAACAAAGCAATTATCTCTTTTCTCACCTTTACTCAATTACTTCTCCAAGTAGTTCGAGTTTTCTATCTCTCTTGTATCCCAATTTTATTTCTACGACGTAATAAAATTATTCATATCTCCGACCTTATTATTACAATAAATAAAGTCATTCTACGTTGCTACTTCTTTTCCTACACGGTTAGGAAATTATTAAGTTCTCGCTCGTAGAGGCAAAATCACGAACCAACACTGCAATCCAGCCCTTAGGTTTGCAGCACTATCGCTCCTCACAGATTCGAAGTCAGAACAGCCCTTACGTTAGACGCGACAAGTCTTGGCACGCCCGCTCAGTCCTTGAGCCATTTTCGAGAAACAAATACCAAAAGGAACAAGGCATAATGAGGAGAATCTCTCTTAGGTTGCATTCTTTTGTACTTAGGCTCCGTTTGTTTTGATGTAAAATATTTTACGATCATGTAAAATGATTTTGCGTAATATGTTTGTTTTTGTATTTTCCGTTGTTTGGTTGGAGTTAAAAATATTTTTGTAAATGATTTTAACTAATCGCAATTGCAGAGAGAGAAGTATAGAGTTTCTAGGTATACCTTTGCAATAAGTTTAGGTACACTACATCCAACCACTACACCATCCACTACATTTTTTGTAGGGCCCACCTTGGGTCCCAAAAAAATACAGAAAAATGTCCATAAATTTTAAAATAATAAATTATGGGACCCTATAAAAAATTAGCTCCAACAAATATCGGTAAGTATTATTTCTTGATTTATAGGGACGAAACTGTTTGCACAGTTTCGCCCCTACGAATTAAGAAATAATATTTACCGATATCCGTTGAAACTGATTTTTTACAGGACCCCATAATAAATTATTTTAAAATTTATGGACATTTTTCTGTATTTTTTGGGGATTCGGGATGGGCCCCACAAAGAATATAGTGGATGGTGTAGTGGTTGGATGGTGGTGTATGTAACATCCCTCGTAACTTTGTAGAGAGACACAGAAATTGATATGGAGAGAGAGAGGGATTCCTCCTGTTGGTGAACTATTGGGGTCCAATTTCGGAAAGGGAAACAGCTAGCTACTGGACACTTCCGAAATTAATGCTATCTTGCATCGAATACGAGACCGAAAAAAATATTAAACTATTTTTCTTATCATCTACTATTTTGCCCGTTCGATGCACGAGACAAAAAAAAGTTCAGAATGTATTTTTTCCATTGAACAAACACAATGCTAAATGATAAGAAAATTAGTTTAATATTTTTTTCGGTCTCGTGTTCGATGCAAGCTAGTATTAATCTCATTTTATGCACCAAAAAACATATGTGGTGGAAATTAAATTTGAGGTACCCCGTAACGGTGATCCCGTGCATAGAACGGACACAAACACTAGTTCTCATATATACCAGCGACATGGAAATCTTATTTACATTTCATTGAACACAGAGAAATGGGAGCATTGAATTTAGACGTTCTTAACTTATCGCTACTATAGCAGATGAAGCAGAGGGAAAATCATATCTTGTGGGTGGCCGAATTGAAAATCATACCTAGTGGGGCTGGGAAAAGAAAAAACATCAAAAAAAAGTGGGGACGTGGGTGCGCAAAAGGGGAAGTTAAGGAAGTGGTTACATGTAGTTTTTTGTAAACAAAAATAATTAGAAAAGAAAAAAGAAATTGGGACGTGGGTGAAATGGGAAGTTAAGGAACGGGTTCCATATGGGGTTTTGTAAACAAAAATAACTGGAAAAGGAAAAAGAAAATTAGGAGGTGGGTGTGAAGTTACAGGTTCCATGTGGTTTTTTTTTTTTTTTTTTTAAATGGGAAATCTAGGAATTGTTGCGTGACAAAGGTTAACGTGGGTTTTTTTTTTTAAAAAAGTGAAAAATCTAGGAAATTAGGGAAGGGAACTGTTTGAAGGGTTTGGAAGCTCACACACATTTTTATAGGATATAGATAGATAGATGGATTACAGAAACGTCATCGTGGCGGACAGCGATGTTGTTGTGATCAATGGGATACAGAACACAACAAATTGATGGGATACGGAACAGTCGTTGCAACGGACAATGATGTCACTCCGTTCAAAAATGGCCAACCGTTGTTCCAACCTTGTGAATTTCGCTAATTTGGAGCTCGTGAATTTCACCAGTTTTCGAAATTGTAAATTTCAGTAACTTTAAGGTTGTGAATTTCACTAACTTAGAGTTCGTGAATTCACTAATACTGAGCTCGTGAATTTTACTAGATTTCAAAACACAACAATCACCTAATGAAATTTCATTAGCTTTGAGCTTGTGAATTTCCCTAGATTTGGAAACACAACTAGCTCAATACCAAAAAAACAAAAAAAAAAAACAACCACAACAACAGAGGGAATGAGATTTTTTCTACATATTTATAACAACCTTACCCCATCTTACAAACTCCACCTTATTGTACCTAAACATGAAATTTTTCCGATCTACATAGAAATAAAAAAATGGGTTTAACTTCCTTACTAATCTGCGATGTTTACACGTGTTCGGTGGAGGTCCAAGGACGGATTCAGGAATTTTGACCTGTGGGGTCAAAACTTCAACTTATGTGCGATTTGCTAATCTAACGAAACAATTAGGCTAACGAGGTAATCAAATAGTGTCTGTAGCTTAAAGACTAAGGACTTTAGACACGTTAATTTTCGTTGAATAGAGTTATAGTGGATGTAAGTGAGAAAAATGACTTGTCTCGAAATCGATATTCTTAATGGCTTTAGCCCGTTTAGTTGATTTAGAAAAAGTAAAAACCCAGCCTTAATCAGTGTAGCTTTGCTTTATAATTGATCCCGATCACTTTTCGCATTTTGAAAACAATGCATGATATATAGCTTTATTTATATTATTATGAAAAATATCTCTCTGTATTTTGAAAGAAAGAATGCATGAAGAATAATTTTGCGATTTTACATGAATAAAAATAAAAAATAAATTGCACTCAAACAAAAGAGGAATTTAAAAATCAATTTCCTAAAGAATATCTCTCTGTATACACATGGCCCCACAAATTTCCTACTGGTCTCACTTTTCGTCTACATCTGGCACGATGTTTTCCTATTTGCCATCCTAAGTCTTCTAAGTACCAAAACAATCAATAGGTTGGGGCTAACTAGATTCCAAAGTGGGGGCAACCAAGTATTATTTGGGTGTAAACTAGTACCTATCCCTGGTAAAAGTTGAAAGGCAGTGGGGTCACCGGTGCTCCACTTGACATTGATCCCAATGGCCAACCCCAGTATCCACCTGGACCAATGTCTCTCTTCCCTTTGGTGGTTCTCCTCTTTGTTAACCTTATTATTATACTTGTGTCACGCGACGTGCTTTGCACGAATCGCGTGCTCAGTACAATTTTTTGAAAATGTATTGTTTCGAGCATTTTTTTTTTGGCCAACGGATAATCCATTCATTGATAAATAGATGTGAACCAAATGTATTGTTTCGAGCTTTTTTTTTTTTGGCCAACGGTTAATCCATTCATTGATAAATAGATGCGAACCAAACATCAATGGACGTCATCCTTAAACAAAGGGGTGGATACTGGATAGCCACAACGGCGGATAGGCTTCCCAGGTGGAAGTACCTACACAACCATAACCCCGACAAGCTAAACAATGAGCAACATCATTACCACTACGTTTAATAAAACTAAACTCACACAACCAAAAGTCACACGCCAATCTCCGGACTTCCTCAAGAACTTCAGCATCACAGTGAATAACTTGTTCCCCTTTAACCATTCGAATAAAGCTTAAGGAATCCCCTTCAATCTGAATACACGTAAACTCCAGCTTAGATGCGAAAATAAGGCCTTCCCTAGCTGCTATTGCTTCAGCAACCAATGGAGTAGAGAAACCATTCAGAGCCAAACATCTAGTTGCCAAAAAGCGCCCCTCGCCCTACCAAACCCACAGCACCTTGACAACTCTGGACATTCACCCCTGAATCAAAATTAATCTTGATAATCCCATCTACCGGAGGACTCCATCTCTGAGGCTCATTACTGGTCCCAACCCCGTATCCATCCTCAGCAGTTCAATGGGCTTGTTTGAATCCGAAAAATCAGCCGAGTCCTTGCCCGCAATATTGACTGCCACCACATGATCACACTAATAGCCAGAAAAATGGGCATCATCTGCACTTCCAAATTCTCCAAATTATCGCACACGCCAGTAATCTCCTGGATTCTTCTTCGCCACTACCTATCCAACTCGCAAGCAAAGTTGTGAACCAATCCCAAAAATCCTCTCCCCTTCCTCGCACAGAGTCCAGACAAAGAGGAGAAAGTTTACATACTGCTTGAGCAAATCTACATTGGAAAAAACAAGTGAATAAGGGATTCTGGCTCTTCCCAACAGATTGCAACGTTTTAAGCATTTGAAGATGACAATGTTTGTTACAGAAGAACATAAGAATGAATGTAAGTAAAGCTTGATTAGTTTTTTGAGCGGTTCTTTGATAGAAGTTTGTAGTGTTTACATATTATGATAGTTGTAATAGATATGTCCGATGATATCAATACCAAGAGTAGATACGTTCACATTTGTTTGCACCAAACACCATGGTGTGTAATTCTAGATCTATATTACTATTGACTACTAATGTGTGGTAGCTTGATAGCTTGTGTGCATGAACAAATGTGCTCCATCCAGCTCCAATGAAGAATCTGTTGGTATATTGGACAGCTTATCTCTTGCGTTTTGAAACCAATATAAATCTTCATGGTCATGTTGATCACAAAATATTTTGAATTGTTCAGGTAGCTTCCATACCTAGAAACCCTTAACGACACAAGCATGAACACCTAAAAACCAAATACCACATCACTCCAATCGGCCAAAAATCAAACATCTGTACACAAATCTATGAACACAAATCACAAAGATTCAATCTTTATCTAGTGACTTGAGACTCCCCTAGCCTTCCTCTCTCATCTACATATCCTTCTAGGTCAATATAAATTTATCCAATCACATCCTTTTTTATAGCTGAGGTCTTGACCCTGGAAACCAATTCCCAGCATACACAACCACCTAATTACGTAAGAGAAAAGTAAATGAAAATATAGGTATGAGAATAAGCATCTACGAAGAATATGCAAGCCTCTATCTATCTTATTAGTCTAGCAATATCTAAATTTAGTTGTGTTCATCCTTTTAAGCTACAAGTCGGAAAAACACATTGGGTAATTGAGAGAAGATAGTCATCAAGATTCGAGTAGAGGTGATTCATGGTTTGAATACAAAGTGAAACTTTATCAGCTGTTCATTCCTTTAATTTTCCTATCTCAAAAGCAACCAAGTCATTATGGCTAGTGTTGGAATTCAAAATGCAATCAAGTCATCATTAGTGTTGAAACTTAAATCATGTATGAAATACCATATGAACGGCTCATGATACTGGTTTTTGAAAATCGCAACCAAATAAGACTTTGGAAATAGTCTGACCTAAAGTCATGGTGAAGGTGCCTCAACTTTGAGTAAAACTTTTGCCGTTGATTCTGCAATGGAACACGCGGAACAAAGACAAAGTCTCCTTTGCGTTCCCCAACAGCTACAGCTAGCGCCTCTACTGTTTGCCATTGTAGTACTGTAAATTAAGCTAGTGTGAAGAGACAATCAAACTAACATAATAATGAAGGTGCCACAGCTTTTTGTGTATTTGATGCAGTTACAACATGTAGTATCAACACTTTTTACAGAAGCAAATTGACTAATGATGTACTCCATCATAGAGCTATGAATTGGGCCGGGCTATTAAAGTAATCATATGATTGATTGATATTTATCATCGGTTTAAATTTGTGTTTTTGGAGAGCAACGAAGTAGGTTAAGGTAGCAATGTTTTTTCGTGTTAAATAGAAAACTCATAGATGTTGATGTATTCAATATTGCTTTTGGAGTGTTCAAAGTGTGTGGTAATCAAGATAAATCACCATGTATAATGTTTTGTAACTTTTTTCAGACTTTAGTGACGTCAAATTTGTGTTGCAAGAAAATGCTAATATATACCCGAACAAATAAATTTTAGGATCAAAGAGTATCATCTATCCATCAATACCCGTATTATATAAAAGGAAAGAAAAATCAAAACTTCATTAAGAGTACAAAAGGAAAGAAAAATCAAAACTTCATCAAGAAAAATCAAAACACATAAGTCTCCATAACACTCTCTCTTTTTTATACAAAAGGAAAGAAAAATCAAAGAAAACTCATGTCACTCTCTACATTATTGGCTATCTATTAAGTTAATTACTTTCAAAACTTCATTAAGAGTACATGGCATGATACAATTTTCATAAGTAAATATACAAGATCTTCCACATCCGTTTTTAACGGAAAGGTTACAAAACTATTTTTCTGGCACCAATCATGAGTATAGAAGGAGCGATTACCTAAAATATAATAAGACCTAAGTTAAAAGAAATGTAGAGAATGCATGATTAATATAAGCTACCTGCTTAAGATCAATCCCTGAGTCGATCTCAATCATTTGCCAGTACTCAACTCATCTGAGTCTTCCACAAAGCAATCTGATACAGACAAACTCAGTGAAACTGACACTCATCCCAAACCCAATAATTGGAGTAATCAAGTTCATTACCCCTAAGTTAAGAGGAAAACAGAATTGTAGTAATCAAGTTCATTACCCTAAGTTAAGAGGAAAACAAGATCAGATCAAAACAGGCTTATGACCAAATTTTCTCATTTAACTTGGAAGGGGAAATTTCAATAACTGGAAATAAGTTAAGGACCAAAGAAAATTGCAGGGTTATATCCCAACCTTGTTATTGGTCTATGAGGTTGATTAGGAAGGTTCTTGTCAATTGTCATCCATTTTGCTAAATTGTTAATGCTAACATGAAATATATATCTGTATTATACCAATTCGTACCCATCTCCTCAATTGACGAAAACATGCAATTGAAGAAAAAGACTCGATTTGCCCATTGGTAATAGTACGAACAACATCACCCAAATTAGTATCTTAAAAACTCTAACCACAAGCAGTTTTAACAGGGTCTGAAAGCTTGCTATGACACAAGCATCGAAGAAACACCCAGCAACTGGAGAATCGGAGCTTCTGCCTATTGAGTGCATTTGTTGACAAAAATCTATCAAGGTAAGAAATGGAATGAAAGAGAGTATCAAAGTAAAGCTTGCACTCTTCAGAAACCTCCGCCAAACTATCCGCTAAAATCTCCCTCCTATTAGGTTCACATCCTTCTAGACCTTGTCAATGTAATCTGGCAATGGTTTCCTCTTCTCCTTTTTTTCCCAGCTCCGCTTCTCCTCAATCTAAAAAAAACAACACTAATTGGTCCATACCACAAAAGCATAATGGATCCCTTTTTATCAAATGAAACTCTAAGCCCATTAATTTAGATGAAGAGAGCTCTCAGACTAAACAATTCCTTCATGTTGAGATTCACTCATTACCTATGTTTGAAAACAAATTAATATCCAAGTATCCATTTCCCGAAAAGATAATAATATCAAAAGCGAAAATGTTCTCATTATTAGATTAGACCCAAAACAACAACTTTGTAACAGGTTGATAAGTATGGAGCAATAATTGAATCAAGCTGTAACAGGTTGGATAAGTATGGAGTAATTTTCTTATATAGCTCGTACAAATTAAATTTTAAATGTAAAAAATTCTAGAGCCACAAATGCAATACCCTTGCAGGTAACCATAACAAAGCAGAGAGAAAGTTCAGAGGCAGACTTGAGATGTGAAGGCACAGCCGGACCCCTCCGTGCTCAAATTCACTTCTTCTCTTTCTGCATCTGAAGCTTGAATTATAAATTCATGTTTCAGCCATACGGAACCAAAATGAATTCAATAACTTCACAACCATATGAAACCCTTTGCTCTCTAGCACGTAAACTCGAATTGACAACTTACTCTGAATTACTAACTTCAAATCAAGACACCAATTCATAATTTCCCAACTCCATCAACCATAAAAAACTCACAAAGTCTATCAAACACATGCTTATCGGACAACATGAGCATGGTAAAACACTCACAACTAAGCTAAAAATAAACGAAAAGAAACAACAGTTGTCGGCCAGAAGTACATTTGCGATTTCCTTCCTTTAAAATACTGTAGCAGCCAGTGGCATTCAACTTTTTTTTATTCAAAATCAAAGGCAAAAAGGGTAAGTACAATTAGTGTCCACATCTCCTGTTGTCCAAGTGAGAAAGTCTCGTCCTGCCGTTCCGGCTCAGCTCGCATTCTTTTTAGCTCATCCATTGGGATCCCATCTAGTGGTTGTCGGATTTGCACACAATAGAAATCAGAAATGCCTATTGCTCATGCTTTCAATATAGACTATCGCACCAGCAAACGAAATTTTCTTTATTCGACAAATCCTACTTTATTTGATGTAGTTCGTCCAAGAACGAGTCATGGGTTCATGGGGAAAAGTCGTGGGGTGCTGCCATTTGTTTGCCTTGGTCGGAGGCTCCGGTTTCAAATCTTTCTCAGATCTAATTTCCTAGCAACGTCCCAAATGCGAGTTTGTTCCTCCTCACTTCCGATCTACCTAATTTTGTACAGCTTTATCTCCCATTAACTCAGGAAGACCCGAGAGAATGAGAGCTCGACTGATCAAGACAACTTTGACTGCCTAGGCTTAGACAGATACCGATTGGATTTAGTAAGAGGGCTTAACCAAATGAGAGTAGTAGAAGATAAGTTTTCTATGGGTTCGCCTATATACACGACAACTACAGCTCTATATAGCGATTCTATACCATTGTTTAATAGCAGCGCTATTCGTAACATGGGCCCTCCACTTTCAATCCTGAACAAGTTCATCTATATGAATGTTATTAAACCCCTAATTTTAAAAAGAAAAACCAGAATTCACATCCTCTTGGAACCCTAATTTCAAACAAAAATGCCTAATTTCATGTCAACACAGAACCGTAAATTTTTTTTGGAACACACAGAGAAGGAGAGATACCTTGATGCGGCGTCGATTGTATTCGCCAAGGCTGAGGTGAAGGCGGCTCCGCTAGTTGTGCTCGCCGGTGCTGTTGGTCGACGGGACTGGTGAGTTTGTCGCTCTCCCACCAGGAAAATCTCTCTCTCAAACATTGCACAGAAAAATGGCTAGTTTGATGCTCACCGGATTACTAAAGCAGGTCGCCGGCCAATTCCCATCCCGCCGCGCAGCGACTTTGTTGAACAAATCCGCGGCGTCCTCGTATTTGCAACTGGAGCCGAAGACGACCCAGCCGCTGAGCTCCTCTCTAACTTTCCTCTCCAAATCTACTCCTCCTGCAGCTCGGGCATCATATGCTTTCAGACGCTTGCCTGGCCGTCTGTCGCAGAGATGGTGGTGGCCGGATGGATGGAAACCCAAAATGGGAAGAAGACTTCAACAACTGAATTGGAAGAGGATTATCAAAAAAAAAAAAAAAAAAACTGAATTGGAAGAGACACCCCGCCTGGATTCCAGGCTTGATTCCCGCGGGTACAGTGCGCAGGGGAGGTAATTTTACCGAAAAGCCCCTGGCTCAACACCACTACGGAACAAAATAGTGTATAAAATTCGGGACGCAGACGGAAAACATCGAAAGTCCGAAAACCCGTTAAAGTAATCTGTAAATAACACAAATAGTGGCCATGGCCCACCACTTTTGAGTGTGAAATTACCGAAACGCCCAAAATCCAAAAGAAGTAAATTCAGCCATCTAGTTTCTGAACCTAGGGGTATTTTTGTCCGGAGCTGGCCAAAGTGTAAGCCACATTTTGGATCTATGTTCCTTTATAGGCCCTTGTGGAAATACTAAATGCACAAGGCCATATGGGTCTCGCGCTGCTATACCATCACCATTCACCACCCACTAATATCACCGCCCGCGACCGCACCACCACCGTTAAAAATGTGTAAAAGGTACGTATTTTGTTTTAGTTCAGAACACGTGTCTGCCTCTACGTTTGACTTGTGGAGTACTTGTGTAGGTCGGCAACTAGGAATCGATGTCCTCCCTTGGAAATCTCCACGGCATTCGCCTTTCTTTCTCGTCCACTGCTATAACTTACCCCATATTCGCTATGGTATGCTGTCACCGCCACTGCAAGCCGTGTGGGCCCACTCTAAACCCTGCGAAGATGATCTGAATTATTTAATAATTTTTAAAAAATAACCCAAGGGGGCTAATTAAAAATCATCTCAATCTGATATGTGTAAGTATTCGATCCAATCTTCCTATTTTTTGAAAAATCGGAAACAATGGAAAGATTGAATTTTTTGATTTTTCAAAAATGGGAAGATTGGCTCGAATATCTACACATATCTGATTGTGCTGATTTTCACGAGTCCACTCGATTTTTCTTTTAAAAATTATTGAACTGATTGGATCATCAATGTGGGGTCCAAGATAGGCCCCACATGGCGTGGGGTGGCTGTCCACTGCATTTTGGTGCCGTGACTCTAGACTTATTGCTATTCTAGACCCACTGGGTCAAGCTCCCGTCCAGCTGCTCTTATTGTCCACTTCCGGCCAGTTGGTCATTTTATGGCTTACATCAGCTTCTTTCAATGATCAGATCCGTTCATATTTTAGATCTCGTCGAGCCGCATAATTGTGTTAAAAATCATGTGCATCGGATTTCATTTAGTAAACGATCAAAACACAATTATTTTCGACAAATGGATGACATCTAATTGCTCTTATTGTTCAATTCAGGCCAGTTGGCCATTTTCCGGCTAGCATCGGTTTCTTTCAATGATTGGATCCGTTTATATTGTAGATCTTATCGAGACACATAATCTTGTCAAAAATCATGTTCATCAAATATCATTTTTTAGTTCTTTGGTTTTTTGAAGATACATGCGATCCACTAATACATACAACTGTAGGTGTCGAATTTATGTTTTTGCAAAATATTTGTAGGCCCTCGGAGGGGTCCGAGAACAGCATCGGAGTATCAGGGCGGGCTTGTTGCGGATGCCGGCACTCGTGCAATTGCAACCCATGCTATTGTAATGGGTCTGTCCTTTCTGTCTCTCTCAACCCCAATATACTACCTTATTCTGGTCACTTAATTTGTGTTATTCTTGGCTATTTATTTTTTTCTCAAATTTGTTGGCAGATATGTGATAAATCCAAGCACAGTGAGCCTCAGCGCTAGTGTTGCACCACGGGTGATGTACGTATCTTGTTTAATTAGTTTTTTCTCTAAATAACCATGGTAGAATAACTGTGGAATTATAATTGGTGGCCCTTAGAGGGGGCACTATTTTGCAAGCCTTTAAAATGTTGTTGACTAATACCACTTTAGTATAACAGATTGTGAAATTTATATTTTTGCAAAATATAATTGTAGGCTCTCAGAGGGGTCCGAGAAAAGCATCGAAGCAGAGAGGGAGGGCATCCTTCCGAAAACTCGTAGTAACTGTGGACGAATGCCGACCATGTCAATTTGAAGCGATCATGGATCTTGCAGCCAGCCTTATGACATGAAAAAATAAGAAAGAACTTTAATATTTGCTTTGCTTATGTCTCTGTGTGTGTTTTTTGATGGAGTCTATTTAATGGTTTGAACCAATCGTGCGTTGCACAAACATGCATGCTCAGTATAATGGTTCGAATTTGAGTTTTTACTATGTGGCCTATTTCAAGAAAATTAATTGAAACTTTTAGTTTAGAAGACATGAAAAATGAAAATGATACAATCAAATTCATCAAGTTTATGGACCATTAACTTATGACTTTGAGAAACCAAGCCTGTCAAATTGACTTTTTCACTTTCCTCCCTCAGTGAATTAACCTACTAACTCCACTAACTCCCTCATATCCTGTTGATGTATAAACTACTCCTCCGTTCCGATTTGTCTGTCTCTTTTCACTATTCGAGATTTTCTACAAAATTGCCACTATGTCTCAATCAATAATGATTTTCATATGCAAAATAAATTTTGTTTGATAGATCTCAATTAGTTTTATAATATAATATTTTTGAAATTATATAAAATATTATAGATTTTGAGATATAGATAAATTTTTGAAGAACACATATGTCAAAATTGGACAAACAAACGCTTTTCTTTTTTCTTTTTTTTTTTGGTGAAACGAAAACTTGCAAACAAAAGCTATTCAAAGCCCCCATATGGTAAGAGATAAGGCTGAAACTGAAAGTATACCTCTACTGTTTTTTAGAAAAAAATATCCTGGAAAGTGGAAAACGGTGCACGTATACGGTTGAAAAGCATCTGTCAATCTCACCGTGGGTCGGCTTTCCGTCCGAACCCGGCTTCTCTGCACTGTTGAGAATATTATACAGTCCAATCTGAATCATTCATTTTGAAATTAATGGTTCAGATTTACAGAATCTATTACTAGTAATAAAAGATTTTTATCGGTCATAAATCAAAAACAAATTTGGACTATTAAAATACCATCCGTCAATTTTGATTACTTTGAATAGCATATCTGCAAGACTGCAGACAAGTCATATTCTTTCCTTCCACCCCCATCTTGAAGAAGTACCCGGCAGCTGAGGCAAGCATTTGGGTGCATCACACCCAAGGATTATCCAGAAGGTTACATCTCCATTCTCTTCACTGATAATCCAAAAAGAGTAGAAGCGGGAAATGGGTACCTTGCCAACTACCATTGAATGCAACCTATGAGTGATAGTTCGAAAATGGGTCCAAGTGATCCTGAAACGAAAGCCAAGGAATTGAAAGAAAGATAATAAATTTTATCCATTATCGGTCTAAGATCTCGTTTTTTCACCATCATTTATTATGGGTCCTATCAAATATCTATTGTTATGATTTACGTCGTTCATACTTTAAGATCCGTAATATAATATTGCTATGCAAAAAATTAGGTTGATCGGAAGTTGATAGATATATCAAAATTTAAATTTTTGTTTATAAAAAAACGATCTAATTTCTGTCAATAATAATAAAATAGGACGAGAATTTCATAAAGAAAAAAGTGAGCCGCAGGAATCCTTGTCCCATTCGGAGGGATATACTAGTGCAATTATCCCCCACGTGCGAGGTTTAGGTTAAGGCCTAAAGTCAGCAATTAGGTAAAGGCCTAAAGTTAGCAACTTTACCTAAAGTCGGCAACTTTACCTAAAGTCGGCAATAGCGGCCTTGAGGTTTAGGTAAAGGCCTAAAGTCAGCAACTTTACCTAAAGTCAGCAATAGCGGCCTTGAGGTTTAGGTAAAGCCCTAAAGTCAGCAATAGCGGCCTTGAGGAAAGCAGCTTCCCTTCCTTACTTTAGCTCTTCTTTTTATTTATTTTAGAAAGTAAAATTTAATTTTTAATATTCATATTGATATCCAATCAAATTTATTTTTTATATGGATACACTAATATATAGGATCTACAAAATGAACGGTTTAAATCAACAATAAACACATGATAAGAACAAAAAATATGGTGGTTCAAAAGCGAGATTTTTCATGGAAGCAGGTGGGATGAATTTAGGCCCCGTTCCGCAATGTCAAATAAGTATTTATTTTTTAAGAAGATAATTTCAAGCTCAAAAATGATGGCTTCATTAAAATCTAAAAATATATAACATGGATCTTGTTTGAAAGATCTCATTGAAATTTTTAATATGGTAAAAAAAATTGAAAAATTATTTTTTGTTTACATTATTTTTAAATTTGAAAATATAAAATAAGTATTTATTTTTTAAAAAGGTGTTCTAGAACGAAAAAAAAAAAACATGCGAAAAAGTCTGACAAAATAAGGTACTGGATAATATATTAAATTAAGTGACAAGCTACACCAAACCTCCACTACAGGCTGGTAAAAAAAAAAACCTCCACAGAGCTACTCTCGCCACGAATTTTTCGCCCAATGGCATGAAAAGCACATGTATCCCCACAGGAGGTTTCTCTGCTTTCCCCTGCCTACTAAGCATTAGAAACAAAAACATTACAGTACGTAGAACGCAGAATTTGTATTCAGACTAGGTGAGGCGCAACGGGCAAGACACATCTGTCATGTCCGTTGAGGAGAACGATGTTAAATATTTGTAGAATTGTAAGCTGCATAAGTTTGATTATAGGTTTATATTTATGATAGCAAAAGGACTAGCATTGAAGTTCAATTTGTGCCAGCTAGAGAAAGCAAAAGTATTTGGACTGAAAAAATATAATGATCCAATATTTTAGGGACCTTAAGAGAAATAATACCTCCAAGTTTCCTCTTGAAATGAAAGACAGAATAGATCCTCAGGAACCTTTTTTTTTTTTTTATGAAAAATAACAAAATTCGGGTGAATATAACAATGACATAGGCAAAATGGTTACCAGAGCCTCAAGAACTTCACATTTTCTATAATTTCGTCAAGCATGGTAGTCGTATCCGTCTCCAAAAGGGTTTAATGGATTAATGCTAATTCCGTTTAAAGTCTACCAAAATTCATTTACTTGAGCTACAGCTTCTGGAAAAAGTGAGTAGCTAAAGAAAAGCAAGCTATAAGAGTATCCACAATGCTATAATCAAAAATTGATAATCAAAAGTTGCCACATCAGCTTTTGATTATTCATTTAAGATATTGTTAAGATTAACAATGTAGATGTCTACAATGACATAATTAAAATTGGATAACCAAAACTTGTTATAACATCATTTTTTTAAACTACAAAAAACTAAAAACTGTGAAAAGTAGAAAATAGTTTTTCAAAAAATAGTTTTGAAACTAATAATAACTATTTACTATAAATTGAAAATAGTTTTTGAAAAAAAATTATTTTAAAAAAATTGTTTTCTAAAAAAAATTAATAAAATATATTTTTTGAAAAATATTTTCCGAAAGAAAGAGAGGAAAAAGAAAGAGAGATAGAATATGTGTATTTGATTGAGAATATGTGGGTCTATTAAATTTGGTTATTGTTAAAAGGTTGCTAGTTTTGGTTATCCAAAGCCCAAAATTTGATTATTTCTAAGGAGGTTGTTAAGTTTGATTATAGTATTGTGAGCCATATTTTGCACCAATATTGTTAACTTTAAAAACTTTTTACATTTGATTATAGTATTGTGGATACTCTAATGTATCACACATAATTCATAATTAAAGGAGGGATCTAATTGAAAAATATCTTAATTTTCACATGACGTTCAATACGCACGAATATTTAAAAAGAAGCAACTGGTAAAGCAATGTCAGCATAAACCGACTCATAACAAAAAAAAAAGGTCATATCCTTTCCTCTTCCTACACGCACCTTTATGGTCATGGAGATGGAGTGGGTGGGGGAAGTAGGAAACCTCTTGACACTTTCCTTCTCAAGAAGCAAAAGCCAATTTTTCCTTTTTTTGTACCTGCTCTTTGACAGTTTCTCTCAAGAAGCAAAAGCCAATACAAGCCAATATTCCTTCTCTTGTTTCGAAGGTTGAGAAATAATTAATCGGTCCTCATTCGCCACGATCACTCATTCTCCTTCGATTTTGATTTGATTGTGTGTTTCGCGACAAGGTATGACGTAGATGATCTTCCAATATTATTGAATGCTGAGCAACCAGCCTTGCTATTTGAAAGCTATCTTTATTTTTCACTTGCTATTCGAAGAGATTTTTTCATAGGTTGGCTATTGGAGGGAATCAAAGGAAGAAATACTCATCTGCCTTGTTGTACAGGTAGTATTTTGCTTCGACGTCTGTTGAGTGACCGGAACCTGAATGGTATAACGCATGTATTTGTTGATGAAATTCATGAGCATGGCCTCATGAATGAAGGTGAAGGTGCAGTCCCTTATAAATTTACCTAGCTATCATTTGGGCTTTTACCACATCATTGAACTCTAATTCTTAACACTTAGCTATGTTTGATAACGCTACCAATTTTTTGTTTTTTCTTATTATTTGCTGAAATCAGTTTCTACTTTTTGTAAAAAAAAGTGAAAGTGGAAAATATGTTTGTGTTAACTTGTTTTTTTTTTTAAAAAAAAAAACCGTAAACATGATTTTTTCATAACTCCCCATTGAAATCAAGGAGCATTCAGCCGAGACAGAGCTAAAATCAAGTAGTACTCCCTCCGTTCCTAAATCATAGTCCGTCTTTCCTTATTTGGGTGTTCCAAAATGAGAGTCCAATTTAACAAATCAACACAAAAAAGGGTCCAATTTTCCCTTTTTACCCTTTCTTCAAAAATGACAAAAATGTATGTAAGAGAGAGAGAGAGAGAGAGAGAGAGAGAGAGAGTTGTATGAAATTTGAATTCTTGAAGTGACTGCCACTTTGCAGCTTAATTTGTACAAAAGCCGGCTATAAATGAGGGCAAAGTTGGAAAGTTAAAAATTTGTACATGTAATAAGTACACTCTTTTAAAAAGTTAGAATCCCGAAGCGGGACTATCAAATAGGAACGGAGGGAGTAATAATAATCATAACCTCTCGCGCCCAAAACAGCCGCCTCTAGCGCCCAAAACAGCCGCCCGGCCGCCTAGCCTTGACTTCTTCACTCCAAACCCCATCTCCCATGCATACCTCCACTTTCATCTCTACGCCCCTCCAATAAAACAACCCCAAAACCAAAAAAGGCCCTCCAAAATTCAATACCCAGATGATACATACACAAACGGAACAACAACAAAAATACCAATTTCCTTGCCTCCTTGGTTTCTCGACAATACAAACTGCATGGTTTAATTGCTTCTAAAAGCCAATCTTTTGCTTTTTCGTGTCCTTTGCCAGAAAGATAATGCAAGATTAGCTTATCTATAACTGGAGTGAGGTCATAGCATTAGTGCTTACAGTTCTATCAAATTGCTGCATATAGTTGTGATAACAAGTGAAAAGTTGCGTTTGTTTCTAAATTCAGGGCTTTACGCATCCTTTGAGAGCAACTTATTCCATTAACAGCTGTAGATTCAACATGCATCTCGCAGATGAGACTGGAACTATTGTTGCTACAGTTGCAGAGAACATGTTCTGCGTAACAGCTCAATGTCGGAAGGAGAATGCACATCAGGTAACCGCCATTTCTAAAGCTACTCCCGCATAGCAAATACACAAATTACATTCGAACCTGTACAACTACATGAGGAAATACAGGGTACTTTATCCATTCAGGCGATAGAAAGATTTGCCAAACCTAGGGAATGTGTTGTTTGGGCACTCATCAACTGCGACAATGTGTGTTTAATATCCATGAATGTGACCTCGTTGATAATATCAGAGCAGATAAAGATGGTCAGACTCCTCGTGCATCAATAGTTCAGCTTGAATCACCATCACAAATCATGCAAGCAGCCATTTCAGGATGAAAGTTCAAGCGCTTCTATGGAAGATGACAATCTGCCACTAGCTCTTGCTTTCATGAAGAAAAAGAAGGACTACAAACAGCCCTCGGAGAACACTTTTTGTGGCGCTGAATTGCTATATGCACCTTACTTTTGTGTATCCTAAGTATTGCAGTACCTTCTCTTAATGTTGCTTCTATTTAATTAGGCTGTATATTTAAACTTAATATCATTATTGTCTAATTTTCTTCTGCATTGCTAAGTTCTACATTGCCCTAGCCTCTCTTTACCAAAAAAAAAACCTTAGACAACGTAAGAGTGTATTTATGGAAAAGAGAAATACATGATAGGGGAGAGACACCAAACTGGTGCTCTCCCTTTATATATTAGAATAGATAGATGTTTTTTGGGGGGTTCAACTTCTTTTTTTTGGTAAACGGGGCTTCAACTTTGTCAAAGAGAATGAGGTTTCTCTTTTAGTAATTCTTTTTAGGGAAAATTAGCTATAAGAATGGAAAAATAGTTTTCATTTAGGGGAAGGATGCCGACAAAATAGTTTTCAGTGAAGGTCCTTCAACTTTTGGAGTTTTTTAGCCATAAAGCCAAAACACATTTAGGCACTTTTATAGGATTTTAAGGTGCACTTTCTTATTATAAGGCTTTAGTGGTTTTGGCACTTTCATATATAGGGTACCCTAGAGTTTTAGGCATTTTCATACGATACCCTAGAATTTTAGACACTTTCATGGAATACACTAGGATTTTTGGCACTTTTATAGGCATATTAGTTCTTATGTTTGTTTGCAAAAAATGCTTGTTCTTGAATTCAAAAAATAAAAATATGGGGAATCTTTGACTAACTCTCCTTTGTTTTAATGCTAAGTCTCCCTTGTTTTTAATGCTGCAGATGTCTTGTAAATGGATTCAATGATTCATGTCTCTTTTAGTAATATATGAGCAAGAATTAATTTGGGCTGGATCCTAATTTAATCTTAGACCATGTTCTTGTGCATATTATAACTGTTCGACATAGTTTCGGGCCCATTATTTTGGACAAAAGTATCCTTTGGGTCACATGGTTCAATGATAGGTGCGTAAATATGCCTATTTACGCTCTCTAACTTAGGCTTTTTATGTCCATTTAGCGTGCTACTTGGCGTTTAATACTTGGTAATTGTGTTTCAGGACTCGCGAAGTAATTAAATAGCGTATGGAGCTAAATTGAGAATTATTTTATTTGATGGGCCCACGTAGAAAGCAAATTCAGTTCGGATGGAGGTTTGTTGAGCTTATGATTTTAATTATTAGATCCATATTTGTAATGGACCAATGAGGCTAATCTTGAAGAATAAAAGCTTGATTTGTTGGCCTAAGTAAGGAAGTAAATATAAATTGGAGCCCATGTGTCTGACTCACGGCTAATACAAAAGAGCAGCAAGGGTTTAGTTGAAAAGAATCTTTTACTTTTCTCATCACGGTATAACAGAGAACAAAGAGGGGCTGCCATCGGGACTGTTTTTCCACGCAAAAACAGAGAACGCATAATTGTGATGTCAGAGCGTGACCACGGTGGCAACAGAAGAAGCAACACGACAGAAGAAGGATTCAAACTTTGCGGCTTGAACTTTTACTGTTATTTCAATGCAGTTTATTTGCCGAGAAAAAAAAAAAAAAAATTGCAGTTTATTTGTTTCATGATTATTTATTCTATGATTATTTATTTTAACTTTATGAGCGGCTTAATCCCTTGACTAAGGTGATGAGGAGGTCTCTCCAAATAACGTAGTTGTTTGATTCTTAGGATTTTATATTCAACTTGGGTGTATGACTTGATCAATTCATAACTTTTAATGAAGGTCTATATTTTCCCAATCTTCGAATGTGTTTGTATCCATGGTTTCAAACACTATCATACAATGGTTTCTAATATTTCAGGATAGGCTTTGAGATAGACTATACGATGTGAGATAGGTCGTGCTGTGCTGTTGGGTAAATCCAGTGAGATGATCCGTGCCATGTTGAGATAGCCTATACGAAGTGCGAATCTTGATTATCTTTTTGGGAATTATCGATAAGAATTGCTACCCTACGATGGTCTGGTTGAATGTTGAATGTGAACCCTAAGTTTCGAAATAATTATGTTACAAGGGGAGACGGAATCGGAAACCCTAGTCTTTTCTCTCATTTGTTTTAAAATTCTTTAATCACTTTCTAGTTTAATTTTAGTTTAATAAAATCCAACTTCTCTTTACTTTCTGAATTAAATTAGAAATTAATTGAAGCTACTGCAACTCAGCTTTTTACTCCCTGCGGACGATCCTGGACTTAACCACTGTTCTTTGGAATACTAGTTAATTCCTTGATTTTATAAATTATATTTTTGGTACAAAAACGACAGACCATTCACATATCTTTCACATTAATTCTGAATTGATCACCTAGTTTGCAGGGGCAAAAAAAAAATCATTATTATTCAACATAACAAAGTCTATCCTGGTTTGGCAATAATATTTAGAGTTAAAATGAAACTGAAGCTAAAAAGTGAAACTGACCTCCAATTTTTCCAATATGTTTAACTCATTGTTAATGAAACAAAATCCCAAATCAAAAAATTCTTTGGGTTTGTTTAGAGAGACATGCATCCAGTGAATCCACTCACAAGACATCTGCAGCATTAAAAACAATTACTAACAAGAGAAACCTCAATTTTTTATTTGATTAACAAGAGAAACCTCATTCTCTTTGAAGAAACTTGAATGCTCTAAAAAGTAACGCTTGGAGAGACGGTGGATCAGTAACGCTTGGAGACGCATGCACGTTCAGTCAAAGGAGTTGGACTTGGACTGACGGTCAGTCACTGACCATTTTTTCTCCATTTTCGTTTACCTCTGTTTGTTATTCAATTACTCCGCAAGTCCTGAAAAGCAATTAACAATTATCAAACTCTAAATAGTGCACTAAATAGATATAACAAGCCTAAATAGGGGAGCGTAAATAGACGTATTTATGCACTTATCAATAGGTTAAGACGAACCTTTTTGAAGATATTCTTCTTTAGGATGATATCTATGACCAGATTTGCTATTGTAGTCTAGTTTTAGAGGCAGATTTTTCTAGTTAGTAGAGTTTTACTACATATATAGTGGAATTTTTTTAAAGCTTGTCCATAATTGCATAAGCTAGATAGACAAAAATATAATGCAGTTTATACATTTAGCCTACTACTACAATAAACCATAAAGATCACAGCTAAGTTTTTCATCACACTCTTGCTACCGTGATGGATTTGAGTGTGAT
>BPLS01026347.1:41242-52871 GCA_019656275.1 Rhododendron kiyosumense
ATGTCAAAAGCATTAAAAGGTTGCTCGTCATGATGACATGGCTAAAACCTGCTATCCAGAGAATACCCCACCGGGCCCTCTCCAAATTCCATATTAATATGAACGAGATAGTGAACTTCAAATTCCACAACGTAACGCAGCCAATGTTGAAAGGTAAAACCTTTCCCCAGTATAAGTTCAAGAGTAAACTCCAAATGTATGAAAACAAAAACAAGTTATACAATCTCATACCATAAGGGGCTCTAGACCTTCCTCTTCCCTCCCTCTTCCACCGCAGCCCCTTCCACAACCAGTAGGTGATCCTTCTGCACGATAAATGGTGTGAAAATCAATTCCAATCCGAATATCACCAAAGAACAATTACATTGCCTTCAATTTGCACTACCTCCATCATAATCAAATCCGGGCAATGCCTTGACCTGGTCGGCTGGTAGTGGAGGTTGGTACCTGCAGTAGGTAAGAATCAATTGCCAAAAACTCGTGCATGGAATCATGTCCCCATAAAAAAAATCATTTGCTCGTCAAAAATCAACTCACAACAAGAAAAGATAAGAAAAGGTATTGTTGCCATTCACTTCATTGTCAACTCACAAGTGCAAATAGGAAACAAACAAATAGGAATACCGAACTGTTTTTTTGGGTGGGGGGGCGGGGGGGAAATCTTAATGACATTGCTAAGACTTCCTACACAAACCATTTGTGAGATTACAAAGATACGACCTTCAATCCACCTGTGTAATGCTACAGGATTTTCCTACAAGACTGACCATCACAATTTTGAACTTGAAGAAATCTGACATGTTGAGAACTTGAGATTTTAACCAAGATGAGTGATCATGAATTTTGATTCATGAAAATCATATATGTGCAAATAATTTTTACAGGACAAAGAGAAACCAAGCACTTCATCTATTATAACCCAATATTTGCTTCACCATGAGATGAGAAAAATGAAAAGCATAATAAGTATACAAGTACAACCAGACAATTTGTACTAACTCACCCTACAGATGATGAATTCAGCTCTGTCTTTGAGAGTGTTATCTTAATCATCGAGACATGCCTTGTGGTTTCCAGACTGCAATCCGCACAAATATCCAACTAAGAGACTTGAAAAAGAATGAAGCATATTCACATTTATCATTGATTTAGCAACCAGTTCCTATTTCAATATTTGAAAGACAAGCTTTTTTTTGTTGATAATATAAGGTCCAGAAGAGCCTTATTGGAGGAGGCCTTCTTCAAGGGGCTCCCACGTATCAGTGATATCTATGGACGAGATTGATGTAATTTGATGGAGACTAGCAATCCTCCCCTGCATGATGGTGGGATGAAGTTTAGTAATCATCAGAGAACAAGCATAGTATACCAGCACATAAAAAGAAAAAGGGAATAACTCCAGGAAAAACCTTTATTAACTCAACCATCGTCACAGTTTAATTGATTGCTATGCCCATTGCTTTGAACCCAATCTCAGTCGAACCTTTTTCCTAGAAAGTATAGCGACAAAAGACAAGATAAGAAGACATCAAATACTCTAGCCAATAATTTTCATAGCATCCTGAATTTCCTACTCTTGCCTCAAATTAGTGCAATTTTTGTGTCATCCTAAATTTCAATCCCTTTCCCCTGAACATTGAGAGGAGCAGAAGACAACCTTGTAATGTCAATTCATATTTGAACATCCCTATACATCACTGGCCATTATATTGAAACACAATTTCCGACAGATACTACTAGTCAAAATCTTATTTCCGAAAAAGGAATAAATAGTTGTTAAGCACTGTTTTACACTTTTATTTCCTTATTTTAGCAGCAACTATGATTTTACAGCATGGTTCCCTAAACACAAAAAAACCAAGGGTGAAGAAGAAGATGCTTAGATGTGTAACAGTAAGCCACTGCAATCCATGTGCACATTGGACGAACTCAGGTATCTTAATATATGATGATCGTATAAAAATGACAATCAATACAAGACCAAAAAATATTACTTTAGCTTCTCACATGGACAGGAAGTTTTAAAATTTTCCATCCCAACCCTAAACAATACAAGAACAATGGGTACACTCAATGTTTTCAAAGGTGTTTTCTGGGCTCGCCTTGGGGCGTTGGGGCGGTGAGGCACTGCCAAAACGCCTCAGGGCTTAAAAATTTGGGCTGTGAACCACAAAGGCAGTCGCCTTTTACGCACCGGTAGGTGAGGCGTAAGCGTTAGGAGAGAAATTTTCCTAATCTAATTTAGTAATTTCCTCATTCAAACCCTCTCTCTCTTTGCTTCCTTGTTGAAGTTGATCATCATCTACAGTCGGGCTCTGTTTTTCTTTAAACAGTTGTGCTTTGTTTTCCTTTACTAAATGACGAATTGATGTGTTTTGCTAATAGCTAAAAAAGTGATAAGTTAATAAGATAAAAAGTTAACAACTAATAAAGTGATGTTATAGGGTTTCTCAATTAGTTATTAGTTATTAACTAATAAGGTAATAATAAGTCATTAATTGATATTCTACTTCATGCTAGCTTTTTGTATTAATCTATCTTTTATGAACTGCACATTTTTTGTATTTTTAAGTTATTTTATTAATTTAATTATTTAAAAAATAGAAAATCAAAAGGCTTAAGCCTCAATGCCTCGGGGCATACACCTCGCCCCATGGAGGGTCAAGCGCCTCGCCTTACGCTTTCACCTTTGAAAACATTGGGTACACTATAGCGCAGCATACGATACATTAAAATGGCAACAAACATCCATGTCACCCAAGTCCTGGGAAACTCTCACACCATCCTACGATTCGATTCAAGGATGTCTAAGGTCTAGATATAGATCCACACTCACTACTCGCACCCAAATCCAAGTAAAGAAGCCTCTAAGACAAGTAATATTCCAACTTAAATCAGAAACAACGTGACTAATAGTCCCTTGGAAGTAAAAGGACAGAATCAACCAGTTGAATAACTTGAACCAGGTTGTGAACCAAAACATGCGTGCCAATCCACGACTAATGGAAGCAGATAACAAATACCGGCTGTGGTAACATCACACTGGAAAATCGAAAAAGCATGCAAAACAAAATCATTTTCCATCAACTGACATTTGACAGTGGGAAGTATAAAACTTATCCAGCACTGAGTAAAGTGATTGCTGAGAGCTGTCCCCCTCCCCAACTTGGCATAATATCTTATTTCAATATTTTTTGTCGCAAATACGCCTGCTTTCAACCTGCCATTCTGTGGACATTGCCAAACTTTCATTACTCTTTCCTTCCAGGTCAGTTCGGGTATATCGAGTCACCAATTCCTATATATGTCATCCTTCCCATGTGAGCGAATCAAAGGGGTTGCCTAACCTATCGTGTCCTAACTACCTTTCAGCCTACAGGTTCTTCGTCCACCGACCAACTCCCATGCGAGCGAGCCAAAGGGACTGCCCAACTCATCGTGTTTAAACTGCCTAAAGACAAAGAATAGGAAGGTACTCGATATTTTGAATTTCTTTCACCCTACAAATTCTGCACATTATCCAACGACTTCCCTATAAGTCATGCTAGTCAGGTTACAAATCCATTCCCTAGCTCGCCCCGCGACACCTACATCCCACATCACAAAATTAACGAAAAGCAAAAGAAAAGTTAGCAAAATGTGAACGCATTACAAAATTCTTCGCCTTGTTTCTTACCATGAAGCAGCTACAAGAATTGAATAAATCTGTGCTTTGCTCCACTTCAGAACCAAAGCTGGAAAATGCAAAGCTATTAAGTTTTCACGCTTTTTTCTTGCTTGTCACTGGTAACTACGCCTGCTTTCAACCTGCCATTCTATGGAGCATTGCCAAACTTTCATTACTCTTTCCTTCCAGGTCATTTCGGGTATATCGAGTCACCAATTCCTATATATGTCATCTTTCCCATGTAAGCGAGTCAAAGGGGTTGCCTAACCTATCGTGTCCAAACTACCTTTCATCCCACAGGTTTTCCCACATCATCCAACAATGACTTCCCTTAAAACCATGCTAGTCAGGTTACAAATCCATTCTTTAGCTTACCCCGTTACATTTTCAGCCCAGGCAAAAGAAAAGGTAACAAAACATGAACGTATTAAGTTTTCACATTCTTTGTTGTTCGCTATTGGCAATTGCGCCAAAAAATCTGAACAATATGTATTCACATGCTCTCAACCTATGTTTTCGGGGAACACCACAAAAGTTTTATTATTGTTTCCTTTCACGTCATTTCAAGCTTATCAAGTTACCAATTCCTATGTATCATCCTTCCCAAGTAAGCGAATTAAAGCAACTACTTGGCCTATCGAGCTTAGAGGGCCTAAAGATGAAGAATAAAAAGGGGCCCTTTTAAAGCTGAAGAACAAGAAGGGCCTTTTTAATCCTTGAATAGTTTTTCCTATTTTGTGCTAGAGACGACGCCACCATGACACCATTTTCTTGCACTTATCTTTTTAATTCTTGGCCAAACACGAAAGAGCAGAGCTTTCCCTATTCTGCACCAGAGACACTGCTTGAATCTATAGGAATCATTACAAATTATTCATATCATGGAGCACAGAAATCACGAAATTCGCCCTCACACATCTCTCATGTTTTTTAGGAATCAGATTTCAGCGCTAAAAATGCGGCCTTTTTTTGGAGCATTGCCAAACTTTCATTACTCTTTCCTTCCGGGTCATTTCGGGTATATCAAGTCACCAATTCCTATATATGTCATCCTTCCCATGTGAGCGAGTCAAAGGGGTTGCCTAACCTATCGTGTCCAAACTACCTTTCATCCTACCGGTTTTTCCACATCATCAAACAATGACTTCCCTTAAAGCCATGATAGTCACGTTACAAATCCATTCTTTAGCTTACGCCGTTACATTTTCAGCCCAGGAAAAATAAAAGGTAACAAAACATGAACGTATTAAGTTTTCACATTCTTTGTTGTTCGTTGCTAGCAATTGCACCAAAAAATCTGAACAAAATGTATTCACATGCTCTCAACCTATGTTTTTGTGGAACACCACAAAAGTTTTATTATTGTTTCCTTTCACGTCATTTCAAGCTTATCGAGTTATCGATTTGTATATATCATCCTTCCCAAGTAAGCGAATTGAAGCAGCTACTTGGCCTATCGTGCTTAAAGGGCCTAAAGATGAAGAATAAAAAGGGGCCCTTTTAAAGCTGAAGAACAAGAAGGGCCTTTTTAATCCTTGAATAGTTTCCTATCTTGTGCTAGAGACGACGCCACCATGACACCATTTTCTTGCACTTATCTTTTTAATTCTTGGCCAAACACGAAAGAGCAGAGCTTTCCCTATTCTGCGCCAGAGACACTGATTGAATCTATACGAATCATTACAAATTATTCATATCATGGAGCACAGAAATCACGAAATTCACCCTCACACATCTCATATGTATTTTAGGAATCGGATTTCAGCGCTAAAAATGCGGCCTTTTGGGGTTTTCCCTAAAACATGAAGACAATTCCACAGGGAGCAAAAAATCTACAATCAATTAATCGGACGCATGGTTTCCTCAATCGACCAAACCTCAACCCAAAAGGAAATAAGGGGAAAAGGACTCACAGGATTTCGAAGAGACCTCAATGCACCGACTTGATGTTCTGCGGTTGAAGACGCCGAAACTGGCGGCGTCTTCGTATTTGCAATTGGCGCCGGTGAGGACCCAGCCGCCGAGCTTCTTCTTAGGTTTCCTCTCGAAATCTTCTCCTCTCGCAATCCAATCCGTCATTGTTTGGATTGGGACGCCTGTCCGTTCGTTTGCTACAGAGATGGGAGTTGGTCGGTGGATGAGCTTCTTCTTAGGTTTCTTCTTGAAATCTTCTTCCCTCGCAATCCAATCCGCCATTGTTTGGATTGGGACGCCTGTCCGTCCGTTTGCTGCAGAGATGGGAATTGGTCGGTGGATGAATACGAGAAAATGGGAATAATACTCACCAATTGATTTGGAGACAGCCGAGCCGGATTCCAGCCGAAATTCCCGGATGCACAGTACGAAGGTCAGGTGATTTTACCGGAAAGCCCTCAAGCCCAACACCACTGCGTAACAAAATAGTGTAAAAAATTCAGAACGCATACGGAAAATATTGAAAGTCCGAAAATTCGTTAAAGTAATTCGAAAATAATCTAAATAGTGTCTATAGCCCACCACTTTTGAGTACAAAATGATAAAAATGCCCAAAACCCAAAAAAGTAATAATTAGCTAGTTTCCAAATCAAGGGACATTATCGTCCGGAGATGGCCGAAATGAGAGCAAGATTTTGGAACTTCATTCCTTTATAGGCGGCCTGCGGATTGATGTGGAGTTCTGATCCACTGTGACCTCACCGACTATTACTATAAATTATCGAAGAATAAATTCCCTCCGCGCCTGAGGAGGAAATGTGCCATTTTCCTCCAAACTAATAACCCACTGCCACGTCATCAAAAGTATAAACCCAATAGAAAATAACGTGCTGTGCTTAACTTGAATTAAACCAACTATCTCTCCACGCTAAAACTAAGCCCTTGGGCTCGACTGGATGCGGTATGAGTTTTGGGTGTATTTTTTATAAAGGGATAAGATAGTAAAAATCCATTTGGATGCAGGGAAAGAATTTGGGATATTAGTTAATAAGATGGATAAGATAGTAGGAGTATTAATTAATAAGAAATGAATTACAAGATAGTAGAGGGTATTAAATAGTGATTGGTTTGGATGAGATATTTAAAAATGTGATTAAATAATACTTAGTTTGAATAAAGGATAAATTTGGGATATAAGAAAGCATGAATGATATAAAAAATTGTCAAATGACCATTTTGCCATTGTGGAGTGTTAAGTTAGATTATTCATTATGATAAATATAAAATTGTAAAAATTAATTACTTTTTTCATAATTAAGCAATAATAATTTAATTCAACAATAAAATAATTAATTTAATAAGTAAAAACAATTAAAATTCATTTTTTAAAGTTTTTTAAAAATAATTTTGTGTGTTTTTAAGCGTGGATGGATGGGTTCTATGAAACATGTGGGCGCAAGGTCGTAGTGCCCCAAAATTGTGTCATTTTGAGGCTGCAAAGGATTGAGAAAAAAAAAATGTGGCAATGCTTGGTTTGGGGAAAACTGAGAAAAAAAATTAAGTGTTCCAAATTTCAATACGTTTGAATCTGTAGGAAGATTTTATTTCTTTATCATTTAATTCTAAAGGATCATAATTAAATTTTGACTATAGGGCTCTCGTTGATTAGTCCTAAGAAAATTGTAAAACCAAATATCTCTTACGGCTAACTAACGAGAGCTCCGAAGTCAAAAATTAATTATGACCCTTAAGGATAAAATGATCAGAGAAATAGGATCTTCGTACCGGTTTAAACGGAATAAAAATTAATACTTTGTTTGGTTTGCTACTCAAAAAGAATTTTTCAAAAAC
Organism: Rhododendron kiyosumense; assembly: GCA_019656275.1. Taxonomy (NCBI): domain Eukaryota; kingdom Viridiplantae; phylum Streptophyta; class Magnoliopsida; order Ericales; family Ericaceae; genus Rhododendron; species Rhododendron kiyosumense. Next base: position 48,675 of record BPLS01026347.1, read on the forward strand.
TTCCCCCTAGATTAATTCCACCTAGATTCCCTCTACTTCCAACATTTTTTTCTCTATCTCTCACCACTTATTACCCCTACTATTCTTCAAAATACAAACCAAACACAACATAAAGCACTTAAATTTTTAATTATATTTTTTAATATATAAACCGTCTGTTGAAAAATTAATATATAAATTGTCTAAAGAGGTTGAAAAATTAAATGTTCCAATTTTCAATCGGTTTGAATCAGTGCGAAGATACTATTTCTCTAATCATTTTATTCTAAAGGATTATACTCCCTCCGTTCCATTTTCATTGTCCATTATTCTTTTTTCACTTTTTTGTCTCTTGCGTATATCTTTCAATCTATAATATTTTTCATGATTTTGACATCTTTGTATTATAGAATAAATTGAAATCTATCAAATAAGATCCATATTGCATATTTTTTGAGATTCACATTGAAAGATATAAGCGATTGAAAACTGCACGAACATCAAAAAATGACAATGAAAATGGGACGGAGGGAGTAATTAATTTGTGGCTTTAGGGCTCTCGATGATTAGTCCTAAGAGATATTTGATTTTATGACTTTCTTAGAGCTAATTAACTAGAGCTCTATAGTAAAAATTTAATTATGACCATTTAAGATAAAATAATCAAAAAACTAAGGCCTTGTTCGTTTAACACATTTGGGTATTTTAGTTTTTGTAATGGGTGGAGAGAGAAATAGGGTAATGATTAGAGAGAGATAGAGAGATAAATGAAATTAATAATTGGAGAAATAGAGTAATGATTGAAGAAAGATATAGGGTAATGATTGAAAAACAAAGTAAAAGCAAAGTAAATATGCTAAACAAACAAGGCCTAAATTTTTTCCACCGATTCAAACGGATTGAAATTTGGAACATTTTGCGTGCGAGAAGCAATTTTCTTCCGAAACTCACAAAGCATCAATTTTCCAATAATACGGTGTTGTGGCATGTGGCCGGCTAATTCTTGAAACCTTAGGGTTAGTTTTGGAGAATCCTCCGAAACTCAACCCAAGTTAACCACAGCGCGTGATTTTCCATGGGGGTTGTACGTCTGACGTGGCACGATAAAGTTCAGAAAAGCTACGTGCACAGCAGCTGGTACACAGCAGTTGTGCACAGATTCCATTTTCTCCCGGCTCGGGTCGCACAAAGATAATCGGAGCCGCTCATTTTGTTCTAAATATGTCGTTTAAGGTCTCTATAAAAAATGAGCTTCATTCGATATCGTTAGAGGCATTAACAAAACACCCAAAATCACTTCAGAATTTAGGCCTGTCTACCAGCTGCACGTAGCACATCTCATAAAAGTTTGCACGAAGAGGTCACATTGTCGACCGATTTCCTTCCTGGCGGAGGGAATTTTTATTCAGAAATAATACCTACACAGATGATCTTGCACTGATCAAGTTTTGAGGCCCATTACTGATTCCACACAAATAATCTAATTCATTAATTAAATTTAAAATGTTTTTTCAAAGCCTCTCATTAAAAATCAATTCAATTCAATACCTATAAATACTTGATCCAATCATCTAACGTTTTGTTCAATTTAAGATATGCAAAAAAGTTAGATGATTAAATCGAGTATTTTTTGATATTGAATTGAGCTGATTTTTCATTAAAACCCTTAAAAACATATTTTAAATTTAATGAATGAATCAAATTCTTTGTGTTGAATCCGTAATGAGCCCCAAAACTTGATCAGTGCATGATGCTATTGAAGTTGGAATGTCTATTGAAGTTTTTTTTTTTTTATCCGAATGTCTATTGAAGTTGGAAAGCACGTCTATTGAAGGGAGACTACTAATCGCCCCCCCCGGACGTCAGACCCCCCCGACACAGCCCTCCTTTACCCTTTTACCCTCGCCCCCTCTCTCTCTCTCTCTCTCTTTTTCTCTCCCTCCCAGCACACTCTCTCTCTCATTTGATTTACAGTATTTGTTATAAAATTTTAAATGGATTTCACATATTTATTTTTAATAAATTTTATATTTTTGAAATCTACTCAATGAAACCTATCAAACGAGTCTAATATTGATGGTGAAATCATGTAAAACGAAAAAATTATATTTTTTACGTAATTTAAACTGTTTAAAAAGGTTAAAAAAATGTGTTCCAAATTTCAATATGCTTTTACGTAGTTTAATTATGATCATTTAAGGTAAAATAAGAAGAAAACTAAAATCTTTTCACCGGTTCAAACGGATTGAAATTTGAAACATTTAATTTTTTTAACTTTTTTAGATAGTTTATATATTAAAAAATATAATTAAAAATTCAAGTGTTCCAAATTTCAATCCGCTTGAACCGGTGGAAAGATTTTAGTTTCCTGATCATTTTATTCTAAATGACCATAATTAAATTTTGACTCTAGGACTCTCGTTGATAAGCCCTAAGAGATATTTGATTCTACGAGGTCAAAAATTCATTATGACTATTGAAGATAAAATGAAAAAAAAAACAAAATCTTTCCACCGATTGAACCGGATTGAAAATCGGAACACTAAAATAATTTTAAATAAATAAAAAAGAAAAAAGATACAGAGTATAAACATTATTAATTAAAAAACAAAAAATAGGTTGTTGGTATTTTTGGAATGAAACGGATAAAAAATTAAGGTTGAAAGTTGGAAAAAACAGATGGATCCGCCGGGAGGACCACAATTTGGCGGAAATATTGACTAAATTTGTGTATTTATTTATGTTCATATATTGGTTCTATATACTCAATTGTAATTAAATGAAATTTAATTTCAGTTTGCATTATTGACTGTTCAAAGAAATATAAAGTAAATTTAAGTGGATTTAACATACATAATTTACTTGAAAACTCAAATATAGAAGTTTCAAAAAATGAAAGGTAAAAAAATAAAAATAAAGAGATAATATATTTGGCCCAACAAAATTATTTAATTTTTCATATTCAATATTAGACTTGTTTGATAAGTTTCGTTTAGTAGATTTCAAATATATAAAATTTATTTAAAAAAATACGTGATTTCAACATTTTCAGTTTATATATTAAAAAATATGATTAAAAAATTAAGTATTCCAAATTACAATCCGTTTAAACATGTGGAAATATTTTATTATTCTAATCATTTTATCCTAAATAGTCATAGTTAAATTTTGGCTCTAAGGCTCTTGTTGATTAACCCTAAGAGATATTTAATTTTACAACTTTTTTAGAGTTAATCAACGAGAGTCCTATAGTCAAAATTTAAGTATGACCATTCAAGATAAAATGATCAGAAAACTAAAATCTTTCTACTGGTTCAAATGGATTGAAATTTGGAACACTTAATTTTTCAACCTCTTTATATTTTTTAAATTACCACAAAAATATAATTTTTTTCGTTTTACATTATTTCACCATCAATATTAGGCTCGTTTGATAGGTTTCGTTGAGTAGATTTCAAAAATATATAATTTATTTTTAAAAAATATGTGAAAAAAAAGTTATTAGCATTTATAATTTTATAAAAATATAAAATAAGAGAGAGAGAAATGCAGAGAGAGAGAGAGAGAGAAAAGCAGGGGTAAAAGTGGGAAATGGAATGGGCCGGTGTCAGACCCCCCTGACACGGGGGGGGCGATTAACACATCCCCTATTGAAGTCGGAATGCACATCTAATGACGTTGGCTATCATCTGGGCTATCATCTGACCTCATCACTCTCTCTCTCTCTCTCTCTAAATTACCGCAATGAACTTGGCTAATGGCTCTCTCTCTCTCTCTAAATTACCGCAATGAACTTGGCTATCATCTGACCATATCTCCTTCTCCTTCCCCACTCCCAAGCCCCTCTCTCTCTCTCTCTCTCTCTCTCTCTCTCATGGCCCAAACAACTCCGAAGCACACACAAACAGTGTCCGGCTGGGCAGCCCATGATACCTCCGGCAAGATTACCCCTAACACCTTCAAACGGAGGTACGCAGTATATGTATTATATACTCGTTCGGGAATAACTCCCTACCAAACTTGTGCCTGTAGCTGTATTGTAGGAACTATATTGACTTGAACTGAACTTGCATCGACATGAACTTGTAACTTGAATCGACACACATATATATATGCTTGTTTTTAAAGACTTCTTAATAAACATGCTTTTAAAGAGTTCTTCGAAGACCCCATTGATAATTCTCTCTCTCTCTCTCTCTCTCTCTCTCTCTCTCTCTC
>BPLS01026349.1:4599-37336 GCA_019656275.1 Rhododendron kiyosumense
ATGCGCCTGAGACACACTTGGATGCGCCCAGGCACATGTAATTCCTCCTGGGCGCCGCCGCAACGCCGCCTTTGAAGTTTGGCCTTGTGTGTGATGCATCCGGGGTGCTATGCAATGCGCGCGCGCCTGAGACGCATTATACAATGACACCTTTGAAGTTTGGCTTTGTGTGTGATGCACCCAGGTCGCTATGCAATGCGCCTGAGACACACTTTGATGCGCCCGAGCACATGTAATTGCTCCTGAGGTGCATTATACAAAAACACCTCCTCTCCTCTGTCAATTTGTATCACTCCTCATCAACTCAGCCTCCTCTCCTTTGTCTCACTCTTCATCAACCACGCCTTCTTTGAGTTCTTTCCTCTTCCTCCTCCTCCTCCACCACCACCACCACCATCACCACCTTACCACCCAAATCAAGATCCAATCCCGTGAAATTAGTTTTTTACTATGTACTTACTCCCTATGTTCGTGTCACTCAACTATCGGATGTCAATGCATTTCTTCCTCTTGTTGCCCTATAGAATTGGGGCTCCTTTCGTTTGGTACAGGTAGAACGGCTTACTTTGATCATGGAGGCATTCTGAATTATGTTATCAGGAAGTTACTCCGCGATGCAAAGCATTAATGAATCGTAAGTTTCCAAGAGCGGGGCGTCACTTCAGAAGAACAAGAAGCATACAGATCTTTGGAATGACCGATGCAATTATAAGTCACATTCGGAGTTGCGAATTTAGAGTCGAAACAGGGTTCATCGGTTCTTGTTTACTTACTTCCAACAGTTGCCGTGATTCTTGCACCATGTTTAGAAGTTATGCGTGTCTCGTGTGTGTGTGAGAGAGAGAGAGCGCGCGCTTGGATGATGATAAATTATGAGCAGGCTGATTAACTTCTTGTAGCCCATGCTATTTGCAGATTTCTCCCTAATTTTTGGTACTCTATTTTTGGTATTTTTTTTGTTTTTCTATTTTTTTCGTTAGATTCACGTTTTATTTTTTTAAAATTAATCTTTTATTTCAACGAGAGGAATTTGAAAGAGGAGTAAAAAAATTATGATCAAAAGAAGATGAAAAATAACTAAGCGTGAGTAGTATTTTTTATCGTCGACTTATTAAAAAATTTTCAACTTCGGTTCTCATTTTCATTCATCGACTTATTTGAAATTTTTTTTACTCGTTTCTCATTTTCATATTTTTCTAATTCCTCTCATCAGGACATAAGATTAATTTCAAAAATCATGATAAAAAATTATAAACAAAAAATTAAAAAATGCCAAAAAAATCAGACCAAAATTTTATGGGAAACTCACTTCGTCTTCCCACCAGTCGCGTAATTGCTAAAATATACTACATCAGTGAGTCTTTAGGAAAATAAACCCCTGTATACATTCATTAGGTACTATAAAGTCTGGGGGCCGGCCTCAACGTTTGGGTTGTCCAAGCCTGATCTCAAAATTGGTTGTCCGCCTACTATTAAGTCATTTAAAACCAGTCAAAAAATAAAATCAAGATTACATTGTGCTTTTAGTTTGAATAATATCAAAAAAATAAAAATAAAATTTAACCCTGGTTATAGTGTTTTATGATTTGGCATGATCCGATTAAAATAAATTATGATGCTTTTCTATTTATTGTCAGCTTTCATTTAGTTATTTTTCTTATTTTGATCACTGTTCAATGTTTAAAGATAAAATGAATAGAGAAACGTTACGGACCAACTTGCAAAAGTAGACTTAAAAATTGATTAATTTTTTCATTGAAGCTTTTAAGTGATGCCTGTGCATATACATATGAAGGTATTTTTTTCTAAATATTTGCATACATGGACAAATACCCCGTTACTTTATGGATAAAAAGAAGAAAAAAGAGAGATAAGTGAGTGCATGTGCAGTCAACGAAGACGAGAGAGAGAAGGAACAAAAAGGAAGATTCTCTCTTTCCGGCTCTATTTTTCAAAGCATTAATTGCAAGTTTTTGGCCTGAGAAGCTTCAAGCCCGGCTTCCGGGGCTTACTCCGGGACCGTCCCAGTATAAAGTGGCATTAATAATTCCTCACATTAAAAACATTTCTTAACAGAAAATAAATTAGCAAAAAAAGAATTTGTAGACCAAAATCGGTGGTATGTATCAAGGGCAAAAGGTACAATCAATATGCCCAAGAGAAGAGAAGTCATTTGTGTACCTGCCAACAGGAAAAAGATGCCAAGAAACAAGCAATCAAGTACTGCAAGTGGAGCAATTCCTATGTAGAAACTATATTTCAAACAATGTCTCTGATGATAATACACCGTAGGGGTGAAAAGAGCACTTGACCTTTCAAGCTTGGTTTGAAAGTTTAAGTTTTGAAAACTTAATAATATTATAGCTGGGGTAGTTTAGAAGATGAGCCGATTTCAAATGAGTTTTAATCGAGCCGATCCCGAACAGCTTGAATTTTTAAACAAACAAGCCAAGTAATATTTGTTCGAGCTTCATTTAAAAACTTAACAAGAGTCAAAAAATATTTAGGCTTGGTTTACTTGTGTAATAAGCCAATCTCAAACAAGTTTTTAATGAGCGAACGCTAGCACGAACTTTCTACGATTTCGTTCATTTATCAGCCCTATATATAAACCATGCAACGGTAGGTTAAATTACAGGATTCAAATAATCTCATCTGGAAAATTACCTTTGGTATTGGCATATTAATAAGCCTTGAATTCGCCGACGTGCAGCCATTTTGTAGAAGACCACTTATTCCCTTTAATGACCGGGCAAGCACCTGAACCAAATCAAAGAAACTTTTAATTTCCTCAATAAAAACATGAAGGCGGATTTAAAGCCTTTTCAGAATGCTAATTAGAGCACATGGTTTTACAACCAACAGGGTTTTAAACCCATCATATGGCACATTTTGGTTATCTAAACATTGCATAAGCCGACTAATCGCCGAGACGTGAGCTAGGATTCAGGAGGTTGCAGGTTCAAGTCGTGCAGCCAATGCCCCTTCATGCCTTGCAAGTTGCAACCCTCCTGGCTAGGTTGTGAACCACTAGTCCTTCGAGGAGCAGTAGAAATTTAAGAGCGAGTGGTCCCTCACAGGGCTGGCTGTGGATCTGGAGTCCTTGTGGTCACGCCCAGGAGAGTTAGCTATAGGCAGTTGCCCCCTCTCCACTCTCCTCTTGACAACACACAGACAGTAAAAATAGGACCAGCGTCTCTAGACATCTACACTGCACGTCTTAAGAGCTAAAACAATGGAAAATAACTAACCGTGCAAGCTTGAAGAATCTAGAGTTCCATCAGGCTTCAAGCTCCAGAAAAGCAAAGCATCACCCATCTTTGGTTTAACGGAAAGTCCCTTCTTTCCAGATTGAGACAGTTCAACAGCACTAACATTTCCTTTGGCAGCAGGGAACACTGTCTCACCCCCTTCTTCTACATCCGAGCTGTGCCAATGAAAGCAGTGACAGAAAAAGAGATTAGAGGGCTGTACCAAAAATGCCAAGCATTAGTACGAAGAAAGATGTGGTGGATGCTTTAACTTACAGGTACATTAGAACGGTAGCCATCCGTTGACCACCATTCTTGACGTTAAACTCGTTCTGAAAGTAGTCATAGTGAGGCTCAAACTTTTGGCCCACCTTGTAGTGCAGAATTTGAAGCCCTTCGCCATGCTCTATAAATTACGACATTAAGACAAATTAATACCAAACGGCAATTGGGTTTAAAAGAAAGTAGCAGTTAAAATTAAATTGTATCTGATATGTGAAGACTTGAGCAAATCTTATGGCTGTACTCAGATTAAAAGGAAATCAAACTGGTTTGAAAAAAATTCGACTTCAGAAATAGAATAGGGTTGTCAAAACCTTGCGCAGGTGTACTGCCGGCGAGTGTATAGCATGAGGTAATGAGGTATACCTAAAGTTTGCGCTTCTCATCGTCTTCTGTGTTTTTGATAAGTAGCCAAATCACCCTATAGTCAGATGCTAATAAACCAGTTGTGTCAAGCGTGCGAAGCAACAAGTTACCAGTCAAAACTAATTCATTCCCACTGGCCCACCAGCAAGGCTCGGCATAACTACGGAACTCAGAAACTAATCGAGAACGTGGAAGCACCAAGGGACGAAGGGGAAACGAGAATTTCAGCTAAAAAGTTGGTGGGCATTTGATGCCCCATCAGTACCACAGTTACGTCGTAGAACTTGCAGAAAATGACTCGAGCAAAAAGATTTATGCTCTAGGACTCATGGCGGGGACAAAGTAGTTAAAACATATAATGCACACCAAGGCCCTATCCAAAGCCTTCTCTTTTTCCACATTAAAACGCGAAGGAATCAAAACCGAAGCTCACCCAAAATCAAAAGAGCCTTGAAGCGCTCTTTGTTGAGATCAAAAGGATTAATGAGATGTTCCTCAGCCACGTACCTACGGGGATTAAGGTGAAATCTGCAATTCTTTTCTCAATGGTTCGGACTATTTCATCTCGCCCTCTAGCCAGAAATGTACCAGAGCTAGTACGTCCACTGTAAGCAGAAAGAAGAGAAAGAGGAAAAATCTCAAAGGTCTCGACATAAAAAGAATGTCAAAAGCAATCAATAAATGGAGAAGTCACTTCAAATTGCCAAGAGATGAGGCAGGAAAACCACACCTACTGTCTTTACTCTGGCCAGTTGTGCTATCTACAACTTTTGACCTTTTCAAGTGAGGCTTAGCAAGATTGATTAGGTATTCACATTCATCCTTAGACTGCACAAGAGAAACAGAATGAAGATTCACAAGGCATTTAACGAAACTTCGATCAGGAATGAAATAGAGCGAAACATAATGATATCAAAATCAAAACCCCAGCATTCTTTTAGAAGACAACCCTACAATTGTAGGTTCATGGCCAATCTGTGTAATCTATGTAAGAAAAGTAATGATATTTTCCCACCAACGCTCAAAATATTTTGTCCGAAACATAACTAGCTTACTTCTATAGGAGAGTTTTATTTCTATCCACTTCTCATCCTTTCTTACGCCATATCCAGTTTACGCAGTACACAGAATTCTTATAATTTCCCCCACATCAACCACATAAAAATTTGCGCATAACTGTTACAAAACGAACACCTCTCTTGGTGTGAACGGCGATTCTGAACAAGGCTCCACACTTTTACTGTTCCTAATCTACCATCCGTTTAATTAGCCAAAAAAAAACTGCCAAGAATAGAAAGGAAAAAAAAACACGACCACCCTAATTTTCTTCTCCTCTCTTTTCTACTTCCACATCTCATATAGTCATATTTCCATTACACACGGATGAATTTCAATTTGAAGCTCTGTCTCTTTTAGACATGGCAACGTGGTGCAATCTAATTGATTTAGAGGAAAATAATGTTTACACCGACAATTCATATAATTTAATTTCCTCAAATTCCATTACGGATGAATATCAATTGAACAATTTCACCTCAAAACGCAGTTAAAACGAAAACTGGTAAAATTTTACCAAGAAATTATGGTAAATGGAAGCTCTTGGCTCCGAAGAGATGACTTCAACCCACTGATCTCCTCTCCCATCATCTACTACATCACTCCTGCACACCAAATTCCCCGAAAGCCAAACCAAGTCAGCATCGGATCACATCATAATTCGACCAAATTACAAAAAATTAAAACCGTAAGAATATAGTAATCATATAATATCATAATCATGTGCTGATATGATTACGATATTATATGATTGCCTTAATTTTATTTTGATTGTAATTGATTACAATTTCATTATAATTAGGATGATTCACTTCCATAGTTAGGCTCTCTCCTCTTGTATAAACAAGGTCTCATTGTATAGTTTTATTATCGAAATTAACTAAATATCTCTTCTCTCAAATTTAATATGGTATTAGAGTTATAAGATCTAAGCCTTGTGGAATTTTTGCTCTTGGCGAGCGGCCTAAATTTCGTTACCGTCCACTGGGCACTCGTAGTAACATGTAGCTGGCTCACTCATTCAGATTCATCTCAAATCTCTTCTGTCATGGCTTCTCTCTCTCGTGGTTGTTCTCTGGCTCTCATGGTTTCTCTTTTGGCTTGGCTTAGTGTGGCTATTCCAAATTTTTTTCTTGGCTTGGTTGCTCCTAGTTTCTTTTGCTTCGCTTGGTTGTTTCTGATTTCTCTCTAGGCTTTTTCAAACTCAAGTTGATAGACCTACTTGAGTTTGAGGGGAGATGTTAGAATATAGTAATCATATAACATCATAATCATGTGTTGATATGATTACGATATTATATGATTACATTGATTTTATTTTTATTGTAATTGATTATGATTTCATTATAATTAGGATGATTTCCTTCCATAATTAGGCTCACTCCCCTTATATAAATAAAGGTCTCGTTTATTATCGACATCAATAAAATATCTCTTCTATCATATTTAACAAAAACAAAATAAACGGTGTAGAAACTTTATATCTAATCCAAAATCAATTGGCAATGAGTGAAAAGGCCACCCAAGCAATAATTAAACAAATGTGGATAATTTCCAACACTTCCTCTCACGTGCGAACCACCCTAGACTCACACGAGGCCAACAAAGGATTTGGAACATACACGGACACAATGAAATAAAGTGCAACTACAGCACAAACAAAGGGGGTAAAACATCTAAAAACCTAGCAAAATATCATGTTAAAGAATCCAACTCTATTTCCTTAACAAACGAGCTCAATTCAACGCAAATGATCGGTGAACGGTCTTGTGGACGATTGTGCTGAGATCATGAGCCTTGGGAGAGCTGCGAGAAGTGCTTGTGATGGAGATGACTTTGAGGGATAGAAGGACGACGATGATTTAGGTGTTGGGAAACCGAATCCCCAAGACCCAGTAATGACGCGTACAGATTAGACAACAAAAATAAAAACCCTACAAGGCGGAATTAGGGTTTTACCACAACTCCCTGCGACACGAACGCTGGTTGAACTTGTTATAGCACGTCTTGCTATAAACCACGATTACTGCTCGATCGTACCTTACGATCTTCTATCGTATTCCCTGCACGTCTAGAACACGAACTGAGTGTGGACTCTTTCGCGATCTGTTTGCTCTCTCTAGGTCTGCCTCTATTTCGTGAATAATAGAAAAACGTACATCTGACCTAGAGAGCATAACGTATATATATAGGGCTACGATAGGGACCTAAGGAGTAATAAGTCAGGGCTCCCAGTGTAAATAAGAAAACCTAATCCCACCAGGATTCTACTTCTTATTTCACTAATTATAATTCACCCCACTACAGAATTATAATTGCACTCCCGTCCTTATCTCAATTATATTACGAGCTCCATGATATTAAATACTAATTAATCTCCCCACGTTAAGATTACAGATACCCGTTGATTAAAATAAATTACTAACAATCTCCCACTTAATCAACATCTTAACTTGAGACTATCCGCTTAACTTATTCGATATGTCGGATACAAATATCCACCTGCAGGGTTTAACATAATCGAAACTTATAAGCTTACTCAAGGGGTATCATCAATCCCTACTGGGACGTGGATTCCATCAATAATTAATAATTGTCATATACATAATATTGTGACCCAACTCACCGAGACTATTGACCGTATAAAGATCTCACTCTTTAATGAATCAAAGTCAACAACATTAAATATACACTTCTAGGAATTATTTTTGGATTAAGAGCATAAGTATTCATAATAACCATGAGGTTTCAATTGTCTTATAAAGTTAGTATAAAGACAATTACCTCAATGCGGTCCCAGTTCAATACACACAAAGTGTACTAGCACAATGAGTTAGAACTAGACTGTTCCCTGTAGTCAAGACAAACCTACTAAAATATTGTGCTACAGTCCTACCGATGGTGTGTCAAATTCCATCTAAAACTGTGAACCATAACTTATATTCCACAAGAACCGATGATCCAATCTTCTGTGTGTAAGCCGTACTCTACACACTGGATTATCTACTATGTAGAATAAAAGACACGCATGCACAACATACAGAAATATCATGCAAATATTGCCCATAAAAGATTCTCATCAAAAATGGATAAAACTGATTAATAAATAGCAATCCAATATTAATCAATTACACAAAAGCATAACTTTTAGTAAAATTTTCTAACAAACTCCCACTAAGACTCAAAACCATACTGCCATGCATCTCACTCCCATTCCCTCTACGTGACTATCAAAAGTCTTAGCTGGTAAGCTCTTCGTAAAAGGATCGGCCAGGTTGTTCGCCGATGCAATCTTGGTCACAGCAACATCACCTCTCTGTACGATTTCTCGAATCAGATGATACTTACGCTCAATGTGTTTCCCCTTCTTGTGAGTCCTTGGCTCCTTCGAATTAGCAACTGCACCGCTATTGTCACAATAGAGTGTAATGGCTGATTGCACTGAAGGGACCACTTCCAGATCCAACAAAAAGTTTCTAAGCCAAACAGCCTCCTTGGCAGCTTCAGAAGCTGCCACATACTCTGCCTCCATGGTAGAATCAGCAATGCAAGATTGTTTGATACTCCTCCAACTTATGGCTCCACCTCCCAAGGTAAACACATATCCAGAGGTAGACTTTCTGGAATCCCTATCTGACATAAAGTCTGAGTCTGTATACCCATGAGGTACCAGACTATCTGACTGGAACACCAACATATGATCTCTAGTCCTTTTTAGATACTTGAGTATATGTTTCACTGCAGTCCAATGTTCTTGCCCTGGATTAGACTGAAATCTGCTAACCATGCCCACGGCAAAACAAATATCAGGTCTAGTACACAACATAGCATACATAAGGCTTCCTACTGCCGAGGCATAAGGAACTGCCTTCATTTTCTCCATCTCCTCAGGTGTTTTAGGACACTGATCCTTGGATAGGTTGATTCCATGTCTAAAAGGGAGGAACCCTTTCTTGGAATCCTGCATGCTAAAACGGGCAAGAATTGCATCGATATAAGTAGCTTGTGATAAACCCAACATCCTATTCTTGCGATCTCGCATAAGCTTAATCCCTAGGATGTGACCGGCTTCTCCCAAGTCCTTCATTTCGAATTGGCCTGATAACCACAGTTTCACTGAAGATAACACTCCCACATCGTTTCCGATGAGCAGGATATCATCGACATATAGAACTAGAAACACCACAACTTTTCCGTTGCGCTTCTTGTACACACATGACTCATCCGGACATTGATCAAAACCAAAAGACTTGATTGCTTGATCAAAACGGATGTTCCAAGATCTAGATGCCTGCTTAAGCCCATAAATGGACTTATTGAGCTTGCACAACATGTGCTCATGACCTTTTGCTATGAATCCATCTGGTTGCACCATATAGATACACTCATCCAGATTTCCATTAAGGAACGCAGTCTTGACATCCATTTGCCAAATCTCGTAATCGAGATGAGCCGCAATGGATAAGAGAATCCGGATGGACTTAAGCATGGCTACTGGCGAAAAAGTTTCCTCATAGTCGATCCCTTCTTTCTGAGTATACCCTTTCGCAACAAGCCTAGCTTTGAAGGTATGCACCTTCCCGTCCGCCCCTCTCTTCTTCTTGTAGATCCACTTGCATCCAATGGGTTTAATCCCTTCAGGTGGTTCTACAAGATCCCAGACCTGATTAGAGTACATAGACTCCATCTCTGATTTCATAGCCTTTTGCCAAAGTTCCACATCTTTATCTTGAAGTACCTCATTGTAGTTACAGGGTTCGGCATGTTGATCATCAGGGATCATTTCGAAAGACTCTCCCAACAACGTGTACCGACTGGGTGGAACAACAACCCTCCCACTACGACGAGGTACCAATGTGTCAATAGGTGCCTCTACAAATATCTCTTGTGGTGTTTCCTCCTGCACTATTGGTGGTAAAGAAGTATGTGCCGGTCTCTCTCCTCTCAATTCCTCTAGAACAATTTTACTTCTGGGCTTGTGGTCTATCACATAGTCCTCTTCTAAGAACCGGGCATTAGTGCTAACAATGACCTTCTTATCCATAGGACTATAAAACATTCCACCTCTCGTTCCTCTAGGGTACCCTACAAACAAGCAAACTTCTATCCTTGATTCCAATTTATCTGCGTTCCCATTCAGCACATGTGCTGGACTACCCCAAACCCGAACATGCTGCAGACTAGGTTTGCGCCCAGTCCAAAGTTCTGTGGGTGTAGATGGTACTGACTTAGATGGTACCAAGTTAAGAATATACGCTGCTGTTTCTAGTGCATGTCCCCAAAACGAAATTGGTAAATCTGAATAACTCATCATTGATCTTACCATATCCATAAGAGTCCGATTCCTCCTCTCTGCTACACCATTTTGTTGTGGCATACCTGGAGCTGACAACTGGGATGTAATCCCTTCAGCTAACAAGTAGTCTCTAAACTCGCCCAAGAGGTATTCACCACCACGATCAGATCGCAATGTCTTGAGACATTTACCCAAACGTTTTTCCGTTTCCGCCCGATACTCCCTGAATTTCTCAAAGCATTCGGACTTACGGCGCATCAAGTAAATGTATCCATACCTTGAGTAATCGTCAATAAAAGTGACAAAGTACTCAAAACCACCTCTAGCTTGGACATTCATAGGCCCACACAAATCAGAGTGAACCAATTCCAACGGCTCTTTGGCTCTATATCCTTTTGCTGAAAAAGGCCTTTTGGTCATCTTACCTTCCAAACAGGATTCACAGACTGGAAGTTCCTCAACTTGTAATGAACTTAAAGGTCCATCTCTAACCAGTCTAGAAATCCTATTCAGATTAATATGACCAAGACGCAAGTGCCAAAGATACGTTTGGTTCAATTTAGAAGGCTCTTTTCTCTTACATGGTAAATTATTATTGTTATTCAATTCATGCAGTTGCACTGTAGGAAATATAGGATTAATAATGTAGAGATCATCCACCAATGAACCAGAACAGATAAAACGTTTATTTAACTTAATAACTATAGAGTCACTAAAATAAACCGAATATCCATCCTTTATTAACTTAGAAACTGAAACCAAGTTTCTTCTAATGGTAGGAACATAAAGACAATCTCTCAAAATTAAAATCCTATTACTATTAAAATTTAAAAACACATTTCCTACTGCAACTGCTGCCACTCTCGTAGCATTTCCCATATGTAGATAAATCTCCCCATCACTAAGTCTTCTGGTTTCCTGGAACCCCTGCAATGAATTGCAAACATGATTAGTGGCTCCCGTATCTACACACCAGGTACTGGTAGATAACACCGCTAAACATGATTCAACAACTAGTGAAAAAGATTTACCTTGTTTGTTCACTTTATTGAGAAAAACCGGACATTCCTTCTTCCAGTGTCCTTTCTGCTTGCAGTGAAAACACTTACCCGCAGGCTTTTTCACTCCACCTTGAGGCACATGAACTGCCTCCACAACCTTTTTCTGAGATTTGTTCTGCTTCTTCTGGCCTTTCGGCTTAGAAGTAGAAGCCTTCTCTGCCACTAACACTGATGGTGGTTTCTTCACAACCAAAAGACCCTCAGCTGCTTGGAGTTCCTTAAGAAGTTCCGCCAAAGATAAATGCATTTTATTCATAGAATAAGTCAGGCGAAACTGCTTAAAACTCTCAGACTGCAATGAGTTAAGAACGAAATCGATCTGGGTTTCCCCATCAATTTCAGCTCCAAGGATCTCTAGTTCATTAAGAAGAGCTATCATCTTTAGAACATGATCCCTAATTGGGGTCCCTTCAACATGGGTGATGGTCACCAATTCTTTCATAGCAACTAGCCTTGCTGCCCGATTCTGATCCCCAAACATTTCTGTGAGGTTCAGCATCATATCGGAAGCGGTTTCCATAGCTTGATGCTGATGTTGCAATATATTTGACATAGAAGCCAAAATATAACACCGCGCCATCTCATCAGCCTTAACCCAATCTTTATAAGGCTTTGCTTCTTGTTCTGTGGCATTTTCTTCAGGTCTAGGAGGGCAGGCCGTAGATAGCACATATTTGTGGCCCTCAGCAGTTAACACAATATTCAAGTTTCTTTTCCAGTCAACATAGTTTTGTCCAGTAAGTTTATTTTCTTTGAGAATAATTGCAAGTGGATTGAAAGAGCCCATTTTTGAATCTGAGAATCAAATAACATAACAATCAATTATGAAGGGCAATAAAAATTTTGAATTTCATTTTAATATTGGTTCCCTCTACCACATGTTAAAAGAAAAACATTGGCAACCCTACACACCGTAAAAAGCATGCTTCGATGGGAAGTCTCTACTCTTCATCATTCGTGTAGATAGGCACAACCTTTTAATTTTACTATCTAGACACTATACCGTGCCAAGCAAAATTAAATAGCCAATATAGCTTCGGTCCTATAAATAATAATAGTGACTCAGATGGTGAGGATACTATTATTTACAGCTAAGTGTATACCATTACCTAGCCCCATGACCCATTGTTCCGTTATGAATTACCTCAGATGGTGAAGTAATTCACACAACAATTATCATAGACCTATCCTTTAAGGAAGTTTGTACCGATGAGGCCATAATTAATTTTGCCCGATGGGGGGGAAGGTTCTAAAACCATCACACAAAATTAATTACATCATCTACATACTAGTAATGGAGACCGTGGGATTTATAAAAAATAAACTCCCTCTCCCACTTAGTTATTTTTTAAAAAAAAAAATTTGTGAGGGTTATCAAAATTTTTGAGTTTGCAAAACCGTGATCTAGGTCAAAGCCAATTATCACCATGTTGTCCAATATGGTAAAACTATCACATATGATATACTCATGGAAACATGCATAAACATAAATAAGGAAACATAATAAGATATGCATCCCAACTATTATGGTCAATATCCTTGTTTCCAAAAAACAGCCAAGATTGCAGCCGCGTCTTGCCCACCAAGTCAGAGGTTGATGCAGGCACAGGGGGTCGAAGGGGGTCGAGCTAAGATTTTATACATCAATCCTATGCCTCCTTTACAGAGTTCACATAAACTGGATCAGAAAAACATACTGCATAACTCGTAATCTTACAACAGTTCTACATATCAAATAATTATACAACTGGAGAAACAAAGATTACACAAAACCTTAAGCCTCCCACATGCCGGAGTTCACAAACTACTTTTAATATTACAACCACGAAAAATAATCGTGGCTCCCAAATATAAAAGCAGTAACCACGTATGCAAAAACGTGGGATCCAATCACACAAACATACATGCATGACCATAATAGTGGGATAAGATTTTCTGCAAAACAGACGTTAGTAAAACTGAACCCTGCAAAACCGGTTACCACAGTTTCATACTATGCGATCTACGGACAACATGGCCTGTTTAATCCATACGCGTGATTACAGCCGGCTCTGATACCACTGTTGGGAAACCGAATCCCCAAGACCCAGTAATGACGCGTACAGATTAGACAACAAAAATAAAAACCCTACAAGGCGGAATTAGGGTTTTACCACAACTCCCTGCGACACGAACGCTGGTTGAACTTGTTATAGCACGTCTTGCTATAAACCACGATTACTGCTCGATCGTACCTTACGATCTTCTATCGTATTCCCTGCACGTCTAGAACACGAACTGAGTGTGGACTCTTTCGCGATCTGTTTGCTCTCTCTAGGTCTGCCTCTATTTCGTGAATAATAGAAAAACGTACATCTGACCTAGAGAGCATAACGTATATATATAGGGCTACGATAGGGACCTAAGGAGTAATAAGTCAGGGCTCCCAGTGTAAATAAGAAAACCTAATCCCACCAGGATTCTACTTCTTATTTCACTAATTATAATTCACCCCACTACAGAATTATAATTGCACTCCCGTCCTTATCTCAATTATATTACGAGCTCCATGATATTAAATACTTATTAATCTCCCCACGTTAAGATTACAGATACCCGTTGATTAAAATAAATTACTAACATTAGGAGCAGGTGACTAGGAGAGAGAAAATGACCGTAGCCGAGGAGGAGGATCTGCGAGAGGGATGCCGCGGAGCATGTGTGTGTGAGACAGAGAGAGACTCTCAAATGTCTTTCTTCCTTCACAGAGTGGTGGCATGGGCTTTTCTACAAAATTGCCGCCTGTTTTTATGTGAAAGATGTTTTCTCGTATTTTGTTTTCTTTTCTCTCTATAAACTCTACATATTTTTAGGCTTTTGTTTGGATGTGGGGAATATTGCGTTTAGTATGAATTTTCAAAAAAAGTAAAGTGAGCTGAAGTAAAAGTAAAGTGAAAACCTTATCGAAAGCAAGACTTACATAATGAAGCGCAGCAGAATACTTCTAGTTTTTCAATATCTATGAATCGAGACCTGCTCTATAAGCACGAATCACGAGCTGCGAACATGAACACCGTCTTCTATTCTCGCCAGGTAGAGAAGACTACTAGAGTCTACTCTTAATATCTGCACCACGAAGGGTTCTTAATTAGATGGAAACCCTAGAGAGAGAAGATTATTTGACAAGGAGAATATTTTAGAGAGAGGATTATTTGACAAGGAGAATATTTTCTGGAGGAGGAGAGATGAAACTCTTAACTCTTTTTTGTTATGAAAGTCTTTAAACTCTCCTAGCAGATAGAGATAAGGAGTTTATTTCATCATTCTAACCAACCCAATTATATAACCCATGTAGACGACTCCTGTGGGTTGGTTCCGGTCCAAACCAACTTATTTATGTGTTGGTTCTATTGATGAGGAGTCTTGTAGGAAAATTGAAATTTTTTCAAAAATAATTTATAAAATAAAATAATTATTTTTATTAAAAAGATAGCGGTAAGTATTTCGAGTATATTGAGTATGTTACAGTTATTTCAATTAATTTCTACGGTAATTCAGAAAGAGAATATTAAAGGCTAAATTAAATTAGAGCAATTAAAAGTGGAAAGAGTTTATGAGAGAAAATATTTAGGGTTTCGAATCCATTGGTCAGTAACAATTTCTATGCGATGATAAAAGTTAATTATTCGAATCAATCCGGAGCATGGCAAGTCTTACCGAATATAACTCATCTTACTCAGTTATCATAAAATAATTAAGAACCGTTGTATGAACGTGCATAACGCCTAGAAAAATCATACACAAGATTTGATGAAAAGAAATAATATCGCAAAAAAATCTTCAAGTCATGCAACTTCGATTCGAATAGTAAAACACTGAATCAAAACATAAACGTTGTTACTGATAGTGCGAACTTCATCTATACCCTAGAAGATGGTTTAGTCCTCTCGTCCACGGCCAAAATCCACTTCACGTTCAAAACCAATTTCCCCGACGTCAGTAATCAGTTGGCATCCTATTCCTTATATAAGGGTTTGGTGCATTAATTACACAAAGCATCCTTGGACTTTCTCTAATAACAAACTAATTTTTCATCTTTGAAATCCTTTGCACTTTGACCCAAGCTTCTTTTTATCCAACATTTTGGATAATGAGCTTGATTAACCTATAAACAAAATAAAAGCAAAATAAATACCAAGTAACAAATATAAATGACTAACAAATGTAGTTTGGAGGGCTAAAATACTACGATTTCGGCACTTATCACCATCTAGATCGTCCGTGCTCGGCAATCAACGGTCTGGTTCCAACGGTCTTGTGTGTAATCTCAATCGTCCATCCGTTCGGCAATCTGGACCGTTGATTTCCGAGATCAACGGCCTAGATGGGCAGAGCACTGTGCATAACATAGTGCCACACAACACCTCTCCCGAGTAGGGTAGGATCTATTTTGCAAAAGAAAGTTATAGTTATGGGTCCCGTAATTTTCTTGGTAGCTAAACACCTCTCCCGAATCTGGTAGGTTCTTGTTTACTTACGTACAGTAGTTGCCGTGATTTTAGGTGTTAGAGCATCTTCAATCCTTACCCATTTTACTACCCATTCCCATATTTGAGTAAAAGCCTAAAAACTCATCTCCAATGTTATACTCATTTGCTTATCCATTTCCTCACCCAAATTTAAGTAGACTCAAACTCATACCCATTTTTTTGTCACCCTCTTTTCACTCTCATTAATTACAAATGTGTCGTTCATTAATTACAAGTATGTCATTTTATACTCCCTCCGTCCCTAAATAAGTGTCCGGCGCGCAAAACTAGGCTTTACAAAATATGCATGTTTTTCATTAAAAAATTTAATTTTTTTTCACAATCTAATAAAACTCATTGCTATCTATTGATTTGTGAAAAAATTTTGATTTTTTTAACGAAACAAATGCATCTTTTTGAAGGCCTAGATTTGCGCATCGGACACTTATTTAGGGACGGAGGGAGTAATAGATTTTGATAAAAATATGAGTTTAAGAGATACCTTGCCCAAATCAAGCTTCTAACCCAAATCTCTACCCAAATTTGAGTGAAAAAAATAAGGATTGGAGATGCTCTCAGTCACCATATCTCTTGCACCATGTTTAGTCGTGCGCGTGTGTGAGTGAAAGAGAGAGAGAGCACGCGCTTGGATGATGATAAATTATGAGCAGACTGATTTACTTCTTGTAGCCTGTACTATTTGCAAAGTTCTTCCTAAATTTTTGGTACTTTTTTTTTTTTTTGATCATTCCAATTTTTGGTACTTTTTGTTTTGATATTTTGTTCATCTTTTCTACTAGTTTTTTCGTTGGATTCACGTTTTATTTTTAGAATTAATCATTTCCTTTGACGAGAGAAATTTTAAAAAATTTAACGTTTTGATCAAACGAAGACGAAAAATAACCAAGTAGCTAGTGTTTTTTGTCATCTTGTTTGAATTTTTTTTCAACTTTCCATTCTCATTTTCATTCGTGGCCTTATTTGAATTTTTCTTCAACTCTGGTTCTCAATTTTCATACTTTCTTGATTTCTCTCGTTGAGATAAATGATTAATCACAAAAAAGAAAAAAAATTTTAAAAAAGTACAAATGCAAAAAAAAAAAAAAATTTACCAAACCAAAAATTTAGGGGAAACTCACTGCGTGTTCCCACCAGTTGCATATTTCTGTTCCTAACTTCCTAAAGTATACAGTCCTTGCGAAAATAAACCCCTAGAAGAACAGGAGAAGATGATGTCATTTATACATTCAGTAGGTACTATAAAGAGGCATGATAATAATTCCTCACATTTCATTCCTCAAGTTAAAAACATTTCATAACAGAAAATAAATTAGCGAAAAAGAAATTGCAGACCAAAATCGACGTATGTATCACGGGAAAAGGTACAAGGTTGGTTTATCAGACTCTATGCAGGCAGAAGAGCTCTTGCCCGTATCATCAATTTGTTACAAACAATACAATCAGTATGCCCAAGAGAAGAGAAGTCATCAGTATACCTGCCAACAGAAAAAGGATCCCAAGAAACAAGCAACCAAGTTATTACGAGTGGAGCAATTCCTATTTAAACATCACAATTTGAACGAGCCAACTCAAATCTTGTTCGAGCTTCATTTGAAAACTTAACGAGTTGCGAAAAATTGGTAAGCTTGGTTTACTTATGTAATAAGCCGATCTCGAGCAAGCTTTTAATGAGTGAACACTAGCGTGAACTGTAACAATTGAGTTTGTGTATCAGCCCTATATATAAGCCTTGCAACGGTAGGTTAAATTACAGGATTCGGATAATCCCATCTGGAAAATTACCTTTGGTATTTGCATATTAAGCCTTGAATTCGCCAACGCGCATCCATTTTGTAGAAGACCACTTATTCCCTTTAATGACTGGGCAACCACCTAAACCAAATCAAAGAAACTTTTAATTTCCTCAATAAACATGAAGGCGGATTAAAGCTTTTTCAGAATGCTAATTAGAGCGCATGGTTTTACAACCAACAGGATTTTAAACCAAAGTCATATAGGTTATCTAAACACTGCATAAGCCGACTAATTGCCGAGACGTGAGCTAGGATTCAGGAGGCTGCAGGTTCAAGGCGTGCGGCCAATGCCCCTTCATGCCTTGCAACCCTCCTGGCTAGGTTGTGAACCGCTAGTCCTTCGAGGAGTGGTAGAAATTTAAGAGTGAGTGGTCCCTCACAGGGCTGGCTGTGGATCTGGAGTCCTTGTGGTCACGCCCAAGAGAGTTAGCTATAGGCGGTTTGCCCCCTCTCCACTGTCCTCTTGACAATACACAGAAAGAAAAAATAGGACCAGCGTCTCTAGACATCTACACTGCACGTTTTAAGTGCTAAAACAATTGAAAATAACGAACCGTGCAAGCTTGAAGAATCTAGAGATGCATCAGGCTTCATGCTCCAGAAAAGCAAAGCATCACCCATCTTTGGTTTAACAGAAAGTCCCTCCTTTCCACATTGAGACAGTTCATTCCACCATGGAACAGCACTAACATTTCCTTTGGCAGCAGGGAACACTGTCTCACCCCCTTCTTCTACATCCGAGCTGTGCCAATGAAAGCAGTGTAAGAAAAAGAGATTAGAGGCTGTACCAAAAATGTAAAGCATTAATGAGAAAAAAGACTCTGGTGGATGCTTTACTTACAGGTACATTAGAACTGTAGCAATCCGTTGACCACCATTTTTAGTGTTGAACTCATCGAGAAAGTAGTCATAGTGGTTTTCATATTTTTGGCCCACCTCGTAGTGCAGAATTTGAAGCCCTTCGCCATGCTCTATAAATTAGGGCATTGACACAAATTAATACCAACCGACAGTAGGATTTTTAAAAAATAGCGCAGTTAAAATTGTATGTGCTATGTGAAGACTTCAGCAATTCTTCTGGGTATACTCAGGTGAAAGGAAATCAAACTGGTCTACAAAAATTTCAACTTCAGTAGAGAATAGGGTTGTCTTGCTACTGCCAGCGACTGTATAGCAAGAAGTATACCTAAAGTTTGCACTTCTCATCGTCTTCTGTGTTTTTGATAAGTAACCAAATCACCTGATAATCAGATGCTAATAAACCAATTGTGCAAAGCAACAAGTTACCAGTCAAAACTAATTCATTGCCACCCGCTCACCAGCAAGGCTCGGCATAACTAACGACTCAGAAACTGATCGAGAATGAAGAAATATTCCACCAAGGGACGGGGCGGTAGCAAGAATTTCAGCTCAAACGTTGGTGGGGATTTGAGGCCCCATCTGTACCACAGTTTTGTTGCAGGGCTTGCAGAAAATGACTCTAGGGCAAAAAACTTTATGCTATAGGACTCACGGCAGGGACAAAATAGTTAAAAAATATCAGCAACAACAATAACAAATCTGAAATCTCTAATGCAGTCATCAAGGGATTGAGTGTGAATTGCCCAATGGGAGAATTATACAAAGGAAAGGTTCTAATACGTTTTCCAAACTCCTTTTTAGTATAGCCCAAGCAGAATATAGGGTTCAGGTTCACTGATCTCAGTTACTTTTTTTACCCAAAAAACTCCATTATTTCATCCACACAGGGGCCCTATCCAAAGCCTTCTCTTTTGCGATCATAGCTCATCAAGAATCAAAAGAGCCTAGAAACGCTCTTTCTTGAGATCAAAAGGATTAATGGGATGTCCCTCGGCCACGTACCTACAGGGATGAAGGTGAAATCTGCAATTCTTTTCTCAATGGTTCGGATTATCTTATCTCGCCCTCTAGCCAGAAATGTACCAGAGCTGGTACGTACTCTGCATGCAAAAAGAAAAGAAAAAGGGAAAATCTCAAAGATCTCCACAAATAAGAATGTCAAAAGCAATAAATAAATGGAGAAGTCACTTCAAATTGCCAAGAGATGAGGCAGGAAAAGCACACCTACTGTCTTTACTCTGGCCAGTTGTGCTATCTACAACAGATGACTTTTGCATATGAGGCTTGGCAAGATTGATTAGGTATTCACATTCATCCTTAGACTGCACAACAGAAACAGAATGAAGATTCACAAGGCATGTAATGAAACTTCAATCAGGCACTGAATAGGGCTAAACAAAACAATATCAAAATCAAAACCCCAGCATCCTTTTCCCACCCATAGATATATGTAAGACAACCCTACAATTGTATGTACATAGCTGATCTGTGTCATTATCACGTGAAATGTAGAATTTCTCCAGAAAATTGTACCGAAAGACATTCAACATTCAGTAGTTGCAATTACCCAAAAAAAAGAAATCAGTGGTTGCAGTACAGCACAAAAAAAATGTCACTTAAGCATAAATGTCAAAATTTTTTGAACCCTTAAAGTATCTAACACATACATACCAAGATGGCAAGATACTAGATATTCCAAGCCTGAGATCAAAAGATTTCCAATGTATACGAATCTATAGCATTCTTGTCTGAGGAAGCAGTCTTCTCTTCTGCACTACTATACCAGCAAATGTGTCTGCTCAGTCTTACCACATGATACGCCCCAACATACCTTATGAATTATCAGGATACAGATATTTTTACAAGATTTAACTGAAATCCAGGAGCTCAAACAAATCATGCAAAATCCAGAGAGCTCTCTATGAGTCCGTTTGGTGTATAGTAACTAGTAAGTGACAAAGGAAAACAAATGGTATTTCCCATTGATGCTCTATCATTTTTTGTCCGTAATAAAACTAGCAAACTACCATAGGAGAGTTTTCTTCTATCCATTTCTCATCCTTTCTCACCTCATGTCCACTCCCTGCGTTGGACAGAATTCTTATCATTACTCCCACATCAATCACATAAAATTTTGCACACAACTCCTATAAAGGGAACCCCTCTCTTGGTGTGGACCGCGGTTCTGAAGAAGGCTCACACTTTTATTATCCTATAAACTACCCATTTAACTACCCAAAGAGACTGCAAAGAATGAAAAATGTAAAAATTTTATGTCCATCTCAAAGCCAATTGGCAATGAGTGAAGAGGTCCCAAATATTATTAAGTGATCACTCATTCCACTCCCCAACAACGTGAGACTCTATTTCCTTAAAAAAAAAAAACTACCACCCTAATTTTCCTCTCCCCCTTTTCTACTTCCACATCTCTGATTTCATTAAGCGGATGACTTTCAATTGAAGATGTTTCACTTTTCCCCTTCTACATATTACGATTTCCACACGCATCACATGTGCCGGGGCGCCTGGCAGGGAAAAATACAGAGACAAAAATAAACAAGGCAATTAAAACGAAAACTTTAAAATTTTACCAATTGCGTGGGCCGGGCCGTGTACTAGGGGAAAATACAGAGACAAATCAAAACGTAGTTGAAATTGAAAACTTGTAAAATTTTACCATTTCCACACGCATCGAATGTGCCGGGGCGTCTAGTAGGGAAAAGAACGGAGACAAATCAAAACGCAGTTAAAACGAAAACTTGTAGTAAAATTTTACCAAGAAATTATGGTAAATGAAAGCTCTTGGCTCCCAAGAGATGACTTCAACCCACTGATCTCCTCTCCCATCATCTACATCACTCCTGCACACCCAATTCCCCCAAAATCAAACCAAATCACCTGCAGATCACACCATAATTCGACCAAATCAAGCTCGATTCGACGCGAATTACCTGTCGACGGTCTTGTGGACGATTGTGCTGAGATCGTGAGCTTTGGGAGAGCTTCGAGGAGTGCTTGGAATGGAGATGACTTTCAGGGATAAGAGGACGACGATGAAGAAGGAGCAGGTGACTAGGAGAGAGAAAACGACTGTAGCCGAGGAGGAGGAGGAGGATTTGCGAGAGGGATGGCGCGGGTAAAGCCTCCCTTTTGCCGCCATTGTTGTTGTAGTTCTTGACGGGATTGGAAGCCTAGAAATTAATTCGACTTCAATCGCTGACTAGATCTGAGAGAGAGAGAGAGAGAGAGAGCATTTTCAAAATGTCGTTCTTCTTCCTTGAGAGTGGTGGCAAGTTGGCAAAGGTGTCTTGAGAATACGGTGGGCTTTTTTACAAAATTGCCGCCTGTTTTTATGCGACCAACCAATGGTGTCTCGTGGGGAATGGATGATGCCGGTACAGGGTAGCCAATCCGACTGCTCATCTCGATAATCGACAATTCGGATTTCAATTGAGTTATGAATTGTACTAATTTGTATGTGCTTAAATTTGATCGGAACAGTTTGTGTCGAGATGGACTGCCGGATCGACCATTCCGCACGCACTCACCCACTCAATAGGGAGCTACTTGACAGCATTTTCGGGTACATCTCTTATCCGTTTTCTTCTTTTCTGTATATTTTCTCCTTTAGGCCCCGTTTGATAACGGGTTTGGGAGTTGGGATTGGAGTAATAATCCCATGAGATTATTAATACTTTGTTTGGTAACAAAATAAGGTTCGGACTATTAGTCCGTTGGGATGCCGAATCCGGGGATTATGGGGTATTAGCAATACCCCGTGGGACTTGGTATTCGTAATCCGATCCCAACTCATTCTCATTACTAATCCCTTTTCATTACCAATTTCTTCTATCAATCCAATCACATCATCTAATCTCATCTCAAACAAACATGATATTAATAATCTCATCATCTAATCTCATCCCAAACAAACATACTCATTATCAAATCCTTCTCATTAATAATCCCATCTCATTTCCAATCTCAATCCCAATCCTAATCCCATCTCCTTACGAATCTCATTTATTTATCCCCGTTATTAAACGGGGCTTAAATCACTACCCAAAATACAAATAAGACAACTAAATGTGTCTGGAGCCATCTGACGTAGGCAGGTAATATAGAAGGGATATAGAAGTGGATTACTTTAGAAATTTCTTCGTCCGGATCTTTTACTTTAATTTTGTCTTAGAAAACTACTGCACACCCATGGTATTGAACTACTGCACACCCATGGTATTGAACTATTGAACAATAATTGGAGTAATTTATTTTTTCTTTTACCATATTCTCAACTAATAATAAAAGGATTTAATTGTTGAATCACCATTTAACATTACCAACATCTGAATTGGTAAATTTACTTTGGGCCAAGCTGAATATTCCAAGGATCTTGTTTTGTTTAGATTATATTGCATGTGGTTGGTAACGTAGAGGTTGTGGTCAAAGCTTTTAGATCAATTCAATTGCAAGTTGCCAAAATCCATAAAAAATAAAAAAAATAAAAAATTGGCATTTTTGTATCTAAAGTCAGACTTTTGTAGACAAAGTCTACATGTGAAGTTTGTTTGGAACTTCCCTCTTGTAGCTATTGTGCCTAAGCTAGATCCCGTTCGGTTTGAGGATGATTTTTTAGAGTAATAAATGAAGAGAGATAGTTAGAGAAAATTTATTAAAAATCGTATGCAGGAGTTTTGAGACTCCAAAATGAACAATTTATCGAGATGAATCTTCCACCCACTAGCGGAGCCCTCTTTACTCCACCGTCAGTGTTAAGGGTCTGGCTTCTCGTCTTGGTTACTAATATATGCTGTTTGAGATCTTATTCACTTCCTTCTATTGATGCTAAAAATTACCAAGCCCAGTCAAGAAATGGGCTATAAGCTACTATAACAAATCTCAATCCATTTCAATGATCAATTACAGGAAAAACTATTGGTGCTCCTCGAACAATGTCACGTGACGGTGCTCTTGGGCACTGAATAATTACTCCATTTACGGAGTCCTATCGGCAAAGACTTGCCCACCAGAAATCAAAGAAAATGCAGCAAACAAGGAAAAAAGTGAACTTCTGCGAACTGTTACATGTTCAGAAAACCGATCTCAGCATGCCATACGAACGACAGTTCAATCAATTTAAGTAGTCCAAACTAAGCTAAAAGACGCCAAATGAGGCGGTTGGCGGAGGAGCAGGCTTGTAGTTGCAAAAATTTGGAATGTAAGCGGAGGTTCGGTGCTTGGGTGGATCCATCGACTCGATGGCTGGTTGGTTCAAGTACGCGTACTTGCTCTTTGTCCACCTGCAATTGTCGATTGAACAATCTTTGTATTAACAAAAAAATGTATCATCTCATTATTAGAGGTATGCATAATGCATACATCTATGAATCACATTGAACATGTCTGGAGTTGCGTCTAAGTTACCAGTCCTTTATTCCGACACGTAGCTCTTTGCTAATCTCGTCCGTTTTGTTGGAGTTGGCGGTGGTGACGAAGGCGGCGGCACCATCTACCTTACTTTCTTGATCCTCCTTCAGAGCCTCCTCGAAGAGTTTGTAGTCTTCCTCCTGTCAGGGAGAAATCTCACGTTTAAACAGTGTGTTGGTTTTACATTTCAACAATCCTGTTCAAATAGGCTGTTTCCAATCAGGGACGTACCAAGGGGCCGATGAGCAAGGGCGACCGCCCACCTCAAGTTCCAACATAACCCGTTATTATAGTAGGATTTGGTTATATCATGTAAAGATTAGTAGATTACGTAGCTTTCCCCGCTTAGATTCAATATGTTTGTTCATCAATTTCACTATCTTTACATTACCAATCAGCCAAACCGATTCACCGAACCTTGTGTTTCAATCAATTCGGGTCGAGGAATTTTTTATTTTTTACTGTCTGTACATTCGCCACTGGAATGTTCAAATTTTGCCTCTGTCCTTGTTTCCAGTTCCAACACTTGACAGAGGGTGTTCTTTTTCTGACCAGATAAAAAGGGTATTTGTATTCATACAATAGAGATATCAAACAAACAAATCCGAGAAATTTTTGGGTGCAAATTGGGTATAGTCCACGTGTGTACTCAAGCGCTCATCTTAACTGTTCAACGTTTTTTGGACTGTCAAGATTTAGAGGCCAAGAAAGATGAGAGAGAGTGGTTAACTAAGTAGGAGAGGAAGTGCTCAGATTTGGACGGTCCAAAACACATTTGGACGGCTGGGATGCGGAACGCAGTACCCAAAAACTTCTTAACAAATTTTAGTTTAGTCAGTCAAAAGCTTCTGTGACTTAACAAGCATTGAATCACAATTAAACCTTACCGTGAGTTTTCGTGCCCGGATACGGGCTGCGGCCTTAAGAGCAGAGAGGAGATGGTCTTCCTCATCTATCCGCTTCTGCCTCCAAAATCTCGCAATCTCTTGATTCGTCACACTCACCGTAGACGCCGCCGGCTTCATCTTGGCCCAGAAATTCGGCAGCGGCAGAGGAGGTGGAGGCGGCGGAGGGGCAGCCCCTTTCAACTTTGCATCACCACCTTGATCAGTTCCCACCTCCATTTGCTTCATCCCCACACACCCTCTTGCCTAATTCACTCTCTCGGTTCTGCTAGTGAAATTAGAAGGTTGCAATTGCTATAGGACACGAGATATAATGATCAAAAGTCTCAAAAGTGAAGTATGATTACACTGATGATCGCTACTTGTATGGAGCTACTAATCCTACCTAACTTTTGCAACCTGACTGATAGGTTGGACCTTGTTTCCCAACTGTTAGGTGGAATTTCACAGTGTGTGCTTCAAGGCCGGCCCGTCGCTGACGATGGAAGGCCAGGAAGGCTTGCGTCTTGGGTCCCTATTTTTTTTTTCTAAAATTAGGGGCCCCCAAATTTTATATCATGTTAAACTAGTACAGAAAAATAAGTCCATGATGAATCTGAAAGATCAAAAGATTGATTATGCTAGCGTAATTACTATTTTTGCCGCTAAAGATTGGACCTTGTTTCCCAACCGTTAGGTGGAATTTCACAATGTGAGCTTCAAGGCCGGCCTGTCGCTGACGGAAGGTGAGGAAGTCTTGTGTCTTGGGTTCCCCAAATATATATTTTTTAAATTAGGGGCCTCCAAATTTTATACGGTGTTATACTAGTGCAGGGAAATAAATTTATTATGAATCTAAAAAGATTGATTATGCTACCGTAATTACTTCTTTTGCCGCTAAAAATGCAAAAAGAGTGATATTTAAGTGATACTTTTATATTCTTGTAACGATAACTACTTTTCGATCTTAGTTGCACCGGAGCGGGGGCGAGGGCAGGAGAGCGAGTAAATATAGAAGCTCCCAACTCCCAAGGTTGCGAGCGTGAGAGGAGCGTGTATATATATTATGAAAATAAAGTAGCGTACAGTATTATTCACTTTAAAAAGTACAATAATTTAGAAAGTAAAAATATGGGTCAAGTCCTCAATAAGTGTAAGAAATGGACCAATGGTACAATATATGATATTTTTTTTTCAAGATATCATGACTTAGACTAGATATATAAGTTCATTAAAAACCAATTAATAAAGCCAAATGATAAATTCATGTTTTCTATACAAATATCTTACAAAAGCTCTCATCTTCGTAAGGAACGAGCTCCCGTCTCAACAGGAGCGGGCTCCCGCCAAGTTCCTTAGTTTGTAAAATATGCAAGGGCGTCCAAATTTAAAAGTTCGCTTTGAGCCCCGAAAATGTCAGTACAAAAATGCTTCAAGGTCAACTATTAATACGTCAAAGAAAAGGGGTTCTGACTGGTAGATGTAACCACTAAAACACAAGCCATAATCAGGAGAGGAAGTAAGGATATACAGATATGGATACAAATCAGTGCAGTCCTATGAATTGACAACTAAAATCAAACTCAGGGTTTGAAATGGACCAATAAGCAGAAACAATTTTGCTATCAGCTGCGACCTGAAACCCGATTCTTATAATGATCCTACGTGGAAAGTTAAAAGGGTCCCATCCTTTACTTCTCCTTCTTCACAAACGCGCGCGATTCAAAATTTTGGGAAAGTTCAGGTATACACAAAATCTCTCTCTCCCTCCCTCTCCCCAAAAACGATCCACCAACAACGCCACCAGCGCCTCCCACATACGCCGGACCACCACCAATCGACCACGACTGGAGCATACACCAGCCCACCACCATCGAAGCCCCCACCGATCGACGGGCCCGCCACCATCGGCGCCGCACCACAAGTCGTCCCAAACCGGTGATCCACCACCACTGGATATTTGCAACCAAAGTCGCCCCACCACCAGTGCCGCACCACCACCAATTCCTCACTCCTTGTTACTTTCCGACTGCATTGATCACCATTCAACAGGTTTTCAGGTATTAGGAAGTGTTTTATTTGAGCTCGACTTCTATTTTTGGGGCAGTTCCGTTGATGCCCTCAATGTGTTTGATTAGGGTTGCCAATGGGTTGTATGTCAGAAGCTTGGGTTTTGTGTGAAGTTATATGAATGCCCTCTATGTGTTTGGTTAGGGTTTTCTCGGTAGTGTTTTGGTGTCAAGCTTGTTTTCTGTTCAGTGTTTGGGTATAATTCCAGTAAGTTTTTTTACCTTGGATGTTAACCCATGGCCCTCAAGTTTTGGCCTTATTAGCTGGGTTGATTAATTGATTGCATTGTCTATATCTCCCAAAGAGTACTATAGCATTTAAGAAAGGTACGGTTGGATTGAAGCATGAGAATTGCGCCGGAACTTGTAATGGGATCTTGAATGTCTGTTTAAAAAATATGAGGGTACGGGTTCCTCATATTGCCCGTACCCTCATATTGGGATTTTGAATGCTTCTTTCCACCTTTTGATTATTCTGTAATTGTATGAACGTCTAATGTTTGCAAGTTGACGGGAGTGAATGTTGAATTTGATTGAACTGAACCACAACCATGAAATGGATCTGGAAAAACTGAAATATCTTCGGTGCTACCAGAATCTCCCACCACATTTGAAAAGGACACGACTTACCTTGTTAACAAGTACGATATGCCTTTCGCACCATTTGTAGGGGGTCAACCATCATTGACAATCAATTTTGTTCGGATGTGGTTTGATATCACGGGAGGACACGACTTTATTTGTATGGTTTGTATGGTTGTTCGAGACTTAGCTTTCTTGCATGTCTGATTCCTATCCTAACGCCATGATCACAAACCAATGTAGGGCCATGCAAAAATGCGATAAATGAAATCTTTCCATTTGCAGGTGATTATAGTAAGTTTAGCTTTTAAGACTTCCTTCAGAGTTGGTGCTTGCATTTTATAATCATTTAGAGTTGGAGCTTGCATTTTATTATCATTTAGAGTTGGTTCTTTTGTTGATACTAGTCTGAATGTGCTGGTTCTTTTGTTTATCTTATTTGCAGGTATTGGAGTTGGAAAGCTCACAAGCTAGATGAAGCTTTTGATACTAGTTTGAATCCAGATTTGAACTCTGTAACTAGCCTAGTTGAAACTTTTGAAGCTTTTTCTTTTGTACTAATGGGGAATGTCCCACTTGAACTTTGTTTATTTTGCTAATGTTATATGAAGCGGTTACAGAATGTAAAGGCAAAAATGGTGTTGTTTTGTGGTAAGAGAACTATATTTTCTTTTGTGGTTAATATATGGACATATGTGGAGGTATAAGAAATGAAAATCTTATGCGTATTGCATGTGTGTCAAACACAACTCCATGTCCGTGTTGTTGAAAACTAACGTGTCGGTGTATCCGTGTCGTGTCGACGTAATTGTATCGTGTTAGTGTATCCACGTCGTGTCGGCATATCCGTATTGTGTCAACGTATGTTGCCATTGCCAACATTCTTTTATGGCTGGTAAAGCAACCAGTTGACTGACATTAATCAAAGCCTACGCTTGACTTCGGTTTTGGTTGACATCTTTTTTAGCCATCTCCCAAACTGTTTCCATTATATATCTTGTTTCATTTTATGATATACCGTTCTCATTCACAAGGATTCAAGTTCAACTAGAATTCAATTTCAGTGAAGAATATATTTATAGCAATTGAATCATACATAATTTTGCACCATTCTCCCATTCTATCAAAAAAATTCCTAACTTTAATAGGTAACAAAATTAGGATCCTAAAGAAGGTAAAGCAAGATTTGGTTTCTCATAACAGGAGAAACACTTGAAATTCCATAACAAGAGAAACACTTCCATCATGTGAGAACCTAAAATCCCATTACAATTTAGATAACATCTCATTCCTTAATAGCCCACAGTGGCTGATTTTCGGAACAATTGTGCCAGAGAAGCCGTTGTGGCTGAAATCTATCTTGGAAAGCTGCTGCAATAGCCCGATTTGTGGTGGGATTGGACCTAAAAACTCATTCGCGTCGAGTAGAAGCTTTAGAGATACACACCCGTAACAACTCAGTGCTTCTTGTAAGAAAAGCTGCACCACGTTCTTTAGAGATACACACTCTTGTTGTCAAATACCACCACCTGTCTATGTAGAAAAGTATATGGCTGATTTGATGAACAAAATATCCTTGTAATTCATATGCTAGTCAACAAACATTTAAACCTCTAATCACCAATAAATCCAGTTCCTCCTTTACCCGAAAACAACCAATTCAGACTTTATTCCATCACAAAAAAATTGGTTTGATCAAACATGGAACAAATTCATCGCAACATACATTAAGTACACTGATTTTGGGCAAAAAACAACTTGAAAGAGTTTTTAAAAAAATGATTTTCAAGAAGTTCCATTGAATGACTTTGACCATGTTCTTTTTGGGATTTTGATTTTAGAATTTTTGGTAATGAGTGAGAAGAGATAGATAAAGAAATGATAGTAATAATTAAAAAAAGCTGAAAGAGAATCCCAATCCAAAATCTCAAAACAAGCATGGTTTTTGTCTTTTGAAATCTGTTTCATAAATTCATAGTACTCCTTTAGGCTCAATATTTCTAGTTCTCAGGAAATTGATCAATTATTAAAACATTTAAACTCAAATCCTCTGATCTACCTAGACTCTCAATGTAGTTCAAAAAAAAAAACAACAACTAGACTCTCAATGCAACCAAACGACAGAAATTTGAGAGAGAGAGAGAGACCAAAATCAAACCCTACGAAGCAAATTACAAAATCTGGAAATGTTGAGATTGAACAAAGAGATATCAGTAGATTTGGACCATGAAACAGAGCAAGACCCAATTAAACCTCCGATTTTAAGCCCTAGCATGAAATTTGGGCTTTAAAAAAAAACTAGGGCTTGCTGAATCTTTAACCTTTACTAATAGGCAGTTAAGAAATCAAACTTCGTAGACGGGCAACGCTATTGGAGTCGTTACTCTCATGATGTGCCGACGGCGATGGCAGCAAAGAATGGCTGTCGGTGTTGGACGAAATGTTGAAAGAGGGAGAGGGGGATGGAAGTCATGGGAAAAAGATGGAACTCGGGAGAGAGAAGAGGTTGTGGCCTGTGGTGGCGTCAATGGGGATCGTAGCTGGTGGTTAATTAATTTTTGGGAGAAAATCTGGGGAGGCTTATGGGTGGAGAGTGAATTTCAGATCTCAATTTCCCGGTTTAAATTTGAATTTGGGACCATATTTGAACGTAAATGAACTCAAAGAGAAGGAGAGGTGTGGGGCCATTTCAACTTTACACATAGGATCATTGCAAGGGTCGGGTTCTAGGTCGTAGCTGATAGCAAAATTGCAAGATTTGGAGTTGCCTTTCTACGTACGGTGAAGTTTATTTATATGGTAGATGACATCAGAAAATCTTCCCTCAGAATTGAACAAAAATAAACCCAAGAGCATCCACACCGGTGAATACCATTTTGTCATCGCCATTTCCATTTTCGGACAATGAATAGCAGAGTTGAATTAATCTAGGTGTGGTCATACGGGGCCCAAGGCCCCCACGTTGTTTCAGGTGAGTTTTTTTTTTTAATTTTTAAATTAATACTAGTAATTTTTTTTGTTTGTTAATAACATCTAAATGTTGTATTTTGCATTAAGTGTTGTTTAGTGCTATTTAGACATTTAAATTCTTTAAAAATGTGATCGTTTTGGATCCCAAAACCCAATTTTTCTCTCTCGCCATAGTCTCCCATAAGTTTTTCCTTCAATTATTTATCTCATTCCTCTTTTATCTCTCTCCACTTACTACTCAAAAAACCTCTCTCAAATTCTAAACCAAACAAATTATTAGATTTTCAAATCTTGAAATTTCAAAATCTTGTTTATATTTCGGCCCCCGCGTTTATAAAATCCTGGTTCCGTCCCTAATGAATAGTGTCATTTTGCCAAAAAAATAAAAGGCAAGGGTGCTGCACCGATGTTTTGCCATTTCCATTCTCATCTCTCAATCACGGATGGTAGGTTTGGAAATCCTTGAATCTGACTGGTGAAACATCTGATTCAAGAGTGAGAGCAGGAGAAAAGAAGTATGTTGACTGAAAGGGATCAACAGATGAGGAAGAAAGCATCGATTGCTTCTTGCGTGAGAGGTCGCTATTCGAGGAGGTAATCTAGGAAGGAAGGAGGTTAGGAGTCGTTTAACCGTAGCAAGAGCGCAAAAATACGAAAAGCAAAGAAGCGAAAGGAGCCTTTTCGTCGCACAAATCTTTTAGATTTGTGAATTGTTTCGTTACTCACTGGAGTCGATATTCACACACCAAAACCAATTCGAAAAACAAAGAGAAGAATCATCTATTAAACTTGTCATTCTTTGGAGTGACTAGGGTCTAAGTTTAATGGTGTACTCCTACGAGAGCAACAGGGCAACCAGATCAAATAAGTTATTCCTCAATCTGCAGGAAAAGTTTTGTAGATGGACTACGCCGATAGCAGTAATAGCGTTCCTGGATTAAATTTAAGTATGAGATTCTTACTATAAGACGAACCAATATATCGACGCTAACAACTTAATCATGTCTTTAATAACGAGAACAAATTGTCGGGGTCAAACAGCTCCAGACTAAAGGCTAATGGCAATTTGAAAGCTATGAGTAGGCAACATTAATGAAAATACCACCATAGACCATCAGCGGGATATTGGACAAAATTTGATACAACCTGACCCAAGATAGGAATTGATAGCAAGGAAACCAGAATCAAACAGCAAATCAGAAGCGAACTTCATGAAGCCTCTGATTGTCAAGTGACTACCACTGCGCCAGCCACTAGTAGTTGTAACACAACTTGATTGATGAAGTAGCAGTAACAAATTGCCAATTTTTTTTTTTGAAGACCCGACTAATTGAGGTTTATTTTTGTGTTTGGTTCAATGAAATGAATTTGAGAATTTCAAATGAAATGAATGATGGCTAGCACCGCACCTGTTGTTTCCAGAGGATTTCACATGTGCAATTATACATCCAATTTTTCAGAATCGAAATGAGGAAGAGGGGACAGAGGCAAGGATTATTCCTGTAAAATTACCGTGAAAACTATTTTCCGGAACGTATTGGATATTCAAGCCAACCATGTTCTTCATGGATTATTTCAGCATCATAAAACACGTTTAGGAACACGGTGATTGTTAGAGAAAAATCTGGTTGATTGGTTGCTTTCAGATTTGATAAATAGAGAGTAGTCAGCCTTTGATTGAGTGAAACCTGTTTTTTGAATAGCAGAAGAAAATTTGGCAAACCAATTACGGGAAGCTTGCTTCAAACCATATAATGATTTATTGAGCCGACATACCATATTCTCCCCCTGTCGGCGAAAACTAGAGGGAAGGTCCATATAGACAACCTCATCAAGATCGCCCGGAAGAAAGGCGTTATGAACATTTATTTGGTGAAGGATCTAAATGGATGTTCCTATGCTACAATCAAGAATCTCCGGTCAATCAATTAGGTAACCAATCAACCGGATTTTCCTCTAACAGTGATGATATTCATGAATTTTTTTTGAAATAATCCATATTTTTCATGGATTATTTATGCATAACTACCATGAAACATATTTTTCGGAATATGATGTATATTCAAATCAACCATTTTTTTTCATGGATTAGAAGCCGTTCCACTTTTTAAGAAAATGAAGTTTAAGAAAAAAAAGATAATTTCAAGGTCAAAAATCATATGATTACGCAAATAATTTTCCTACTAATATGAATCTTGTTTGATAGATCTCATTTAAATCTTTTAAACGGTGCAAAAAAATTGAAAAATTATTTTTTATTTTCGTTATATTTAAATTTGAAACTACATTCTTTTTGAAAAAGAAGATTTT
>BPLS01026349.1:37346-48483 GCA_019656275.1 Rhododendron kiyosumense
AGAAAAAAGCGAAACGGGACCTTATTCTGCAAATCGACTATGAAAACTGGCGCTCAATAATTACAACCATAATCAACCATGAAAATTTTAAAAATCCGTACAAATCAACGATGTTTTCCATGTATTATATTTTGCAAAATTACCATGAAACATCCATCGGAACAACCAAGACAAAAAATAAACGATCCTAATTATCAAAGTGGAACCTATAATAAGGAGAAATACCCTCGCTGGTAATGGGAGAAGCATCTCCCTGTAGAGACGTGCTGAGCGGCCAATCGGGCCGCCGCTCGTCTCGGCAATTAATGGCTTGGATCTGGTTTAAATTTGTACGCGCTCAAATTAGATCCGAGTAGTCCGTGTCAAGATGATCAGCCGGAACACAAAAATAGAAAAAACACAATCAGCCCTCTTTTCAAAACAGAGAAAAAAACACAATCGAATGCATCTCAAGAAAATTGGAAGTCTCAACCAGGTGCAAAAGCACTTCATTCAACATCATCATACACGCACGTATATATATGTATTATTTTACAAAGAGATAAGCGTATAATTGCCATACCCACCAAATCCTGTCAATCGAAGCCAAACCCAGTACAGATTCATGAAAATTGGTCAAGTTTCGTAAGTAATCCGAAGAGCCTTATTCTTGAATCGATACCTCGGAGCCCTAGGGACGACTTGACTGGGGCCCAAATGGAACTGCCCAGGAGATTCCGTCAACGGAGGGCCATCGTCGTAGACGTAACCCACGAGGCGGCCGCAGCAGCTGCACTTGATCTTGACCCTCTTCCGCTGGATCCCCCAGTAATTGAGGGTTTCGAAAAAGGGCATGATCTTGTCCTCTTTCTCGAAGTTGAATTTGGTGGCGTCGACGACGGCGAAGGAGAGGGTGCCTTTGTTGCCGGCCTCGAAGTAGAAGTCCGGTGGGTAGAGGTGATTGGTGTGGAGGTTGAGGTTGTTTCCGCATTCGATGCAGTTGTAGATTGATGCCATTGTTGACCCTGTTGGCTGTTAGAGAGAGAGAGAGAGAGAGAGAGGGGGGGATTTGGAGTTAACGCGGGGATTTTTACATCAATAAATACATACCGTAAGCAAAAATATATGATTTTGCTTTTAAAACCATCCAAATCTTTTTTTTTTTTTTTATTTTTTAACTCTTTCCTTTCGCTAGGACTGCAAACGAACCGAGCCGCTCTGACTCGGCTCGCTAATGGATCGTTCGAACTCGGTTCATCAAGCAAACGAACGAACTCAAGCCATCATTTTCAGCTCGTTTCATAAACGAGCCAAGCTCGAGCCACTTGATGCTCGGCTCGTTGAGCTCGCAAGCTGCCATATACAGTATATACATATACCAAACGAGTCATTCGAGCCGAGCTCGAGCTTACATATACATATATATATATATATATACACATACATATACTAATATCAATATATGTACCGAACGAACCATTCAAGCCGAGCAGAGCCGAGCTCAAGCTTGTAAATACACGTTCGATCCGAGTTCAAACTCACATATTTCAGCTCGATTCGAGCTCGAGCCGAGAAAAACTAAGGCAAGCCGAGCTCGAGCAAAGCAAAACTCGGCTCGATTCGGCTCGTTTGCAGCCCTACCTTTCGCCAAAAGTCTATGATTACGTACACATAGGTATATACATTACATTACGTACATACGCATTTTAGATATCAATTGTATAAACAAATGTGATTTTGCTTTTAAAACCATCCAAATCTCTATTTCTTTAATTTTCTAGATTTTTGACTCTTTCCTTTTGTGAAAAGTCTATGAGTATTGAGTACGTATACATAGGTACTAGATGTAGCAATCACAACTTATATTTTTTTAATCCGTTTAATTTGTCCATTTATAATTTAATCTAATCCGTTTATATTGCATAATGGGTTGGAACTAAAAGACCCACCTAGCAATCAATCCTTCTTGGCTGGTCGATGGACATCTGCATCATTTGTTTTTTTTGGGTAAAACATCTGCGTCATTTGTTGCCGCTTCTTTTTCCGCTTCTTTTCTTTCCTTCATTTCTCGTTATGTTTTTTGTTTTCTTATTCGGTAGTTTACTTTTTTGAAAACAAATTACAACTTATAGGCTTGAAAATATTTATTCCCAATCAAGCACGAAATTAATTCAAATCCAAGTTTTAGAGGCTTTAGAGATGAGTTTTCCGACAAATATTGAAAATCAAAATTTTCACATGCAATCAACTCAGTGCGTCAAAATTAGACAGATTAAGCGGAACCAAATTGGATCTATCAGAATTAGTATTTTTAGATCTGTATCTGTCCGTAGCATGCCTCGGTTTGGTTTGGTGCCGATTGAACAGGTCGGTTCATTCGCTCTGCTGTACAGCCCTACAATGCACACATTTAAAGATATCACAATCTATATCTAGACTACAATACACAATGGTTTTGCAAATTATGAAAGTATATAGCCTACTTTTTTCGTTTTCCAAGCCCCGTCCCACTAAATCTTCTTAAAAAATAAGTACTTTTTCTGAAATTTTCAAACTTAAAAATAATGGATTTATGAAAATAAAAAATTAAATTTTTTTTCCAATAAAAAAATTTATACTTTTTGGTTCCTCTCGTTGAAATGAACCAATAAGTCACAAAAGTTAGATGCAAAATTAACAAATGCAAAAACAATTTGACCCGCGACCCTTTCATAAAATTTTACTTTTCTGAATCTCCTTATTGAGACAAATTAGAGAAGGGGGAGGAGAATAGAGGGGAAGGGAAAAAAAAAAAGAAAAAAAAAAGGGAATATGGGTCGTGTAGGGCGGGTTTGGGTTCAACTCGACCCATATTTGACCCGACCCATTTAAACATGTTTACTTTTTGACCCATATCCAACACGTCCATATTTGACCCATGACCCATTTCAACTCGCCGCTCAGACTCACCCGTTTGCCACCTTTAGGTACACACATAGCGTACATAAGCATTTTGGACCCATATCGGCTCCTAAAAAAATGATTCAAGTCGCTCATTTTATTCAAAATGGTTTGTGTAAAAAATAAACTCAATCCAATAACAGTAAAAATGTTTGTAAGATATCTAATTTTGCTTCATAATTCAGGCTTAGTTTATGAAAAAAAGTAGGATGTTTCGTATGTCTTTACTGATTTCGAATAGAGTTTATTTTTTATAGGAACCCTAAACAACCCATTTTGGGACCCGAGATGGGTCAAAAACGCGTATATACATGATGTATGTACCTATGTGTTTTGCTTTTAAAACCATTCAAGCCCTCTTTCTAATTTTCTACATTTTTGACTCTTTCCTTTCTAGATTTTCTATTCTTTTCGTTTATTAAAAAAAAAAAATAGAGAGGGGGAGGACTCGGGGATAGGGTTTAATATGGAGGAAAAATTATTCTATGACCCTGGTACCGTCACGTGATCGTGATACTCTAAATTCATTTTTCACATACATATGTCTTTCAATGCATAGAATGAGACCAATGCGCGTGCTTAAAACAAGAGACTGAAAAAAATATTAAACTATCTTTTTTATCAACTAGCGTGGTGCACGTTTGATACACGGAGCCGAAAAAAACTAATGTGATTTTTTTTATCTCGTGCATCAAACAGACACAAATGCTAGTTTTTTTAATATTAATGTAGTGTAATACTATAAGGCCCCGTTCTGCTAAGATTTTTATTTTGTAAGTACTTATTTTTTGTTTTGGCAGACAAGTCATTCTCTTATAATATATCACCTTTAAATAATTCAAAAAATAAATACTTATTTTTTACTAGTTACTTTAGTTTTTTTTTTTCAACAAAAGAAGTATAACCATTTATAAAAATCATACGGCATCTATAGATTATCACCAAAATGGAATACAAATCAAGCCATATAATAGTAGCAGATTCTCACCCGAATACAGAGATATATATGTCTTTTAGTGCTAACGATATACAAGGAAAAGCTAATGATATACACTACTTTACTTTAGTTAAGTGGTTTAAGATCATGATGAAAACTCCATCCCTGAACAAGGGATTAAGAAATCAAACAAAAGGGGACTCAGTTTAAATACTACACCTAACTCCAACTAAATCTATCGCTCTAAACAATCGGAGCACTGCAGAAAACAATCGGAGCATTGCAGAAAACAACCAAAAATACCCACATAGGGGTGATAGAAGCCCCACAAACAGGGAGAAATCCCACACAGGGGACACCAAAGAAGATAACAAAAAAGAGAAAAACTGGTAACGGAATCGAACGGAGTTTGCCGTTCTAGAGCAGACTTCATCCACCAATCTAGATCTCCTACTTCAGCGGGGGAGGACGCTTTCGGCGACCACAATCTTCAAGGCACTACCTCCAAAAAGCCGTCGAATGACACGACGGAAGAGGTGGAAGAGGGGCGGCAGATGGTGGTTTGGAGAGGAAGAGGATTGGGGGTGAAGGGGAAATGAGAGAAAACCTCCAAAATCTAAAATCGAGAGATAGAAAAATTCCACAAGGGGGAGAAATCCCTCCCCTCCTGTCACACCATTTGGGGTGTAAAAACCCTAGGGAGGAGGGAAAGGAGGA
The DNA here is from genome assembly GCA_019656275.1 of Rhododendron kiyosumense. Classification (NCBI taxonomy): domain Eukaryota; kingdom Viridiplantae; phylum Streptophyta; class Magnoliopsida; order Ericales; family Ericaceae; genus Rhododendron; species Rhododendron kiyosumense. The sequence goes on from BPLS01026349.1 coordinate 41,920, forward strand.
GATGCGGGACGGTAGCTTCTTTAGAGTTGGAGAGAGGGAGAGAGAAACATTAAAAGGTTGACAAAGTCGTTTAAGATCATGATGATTGAAGACTTGTAAAAGGGTTAAGGTGGCGTTCTACTTTTAGAAAACGAAGGTTTTGGGAAAAAGAAGATAATTTTAAGGTCAAAAATCATGTATTGACGTAAATAATTTTTCCACCAATATGGATTTTGTTTGATAGATCACATTGAGATCTTTTAAACGGTGCAAAAAAAATTATAAAATTATTTTTCATTTTCGTTATATTTGAAATTATCTTCTTTTTGAAAAAAAAAGTTTTGAAAGAAAGCGGATTGGGGCCTAAAAACTAATCTAAATTGGTGTTCCGCACACAAAATCACCAAACTACAACTACTGTTTAGAACTGTTTTTATTTATTTTTAATTTGGTTTACCCATTAATTAATTGATATTCAATTAATTAACATGATTTTAAATTATACTTCTGCTTTTATACGTTTCGACGAAATCTACAATATTGTCGGAACCGATTATTGATCCGGTAAATGGCCCAAAAAAACTCAGCTGCACAGTGTGCAATTTGATGACAATTTGCGGAGAAGTAGACTCCTGATCACTTGGCTCAACCACCTCACTTTTTTAAAACGCGAGGAATACCTGATACAATACTATGGGTACCGATTAGTCTATACCAATGGTGTATAAATTATATTATGCGAACCAGTCTAAGGTTCCATACAAATAATTCTAGTGGTTAATTAATTTTAAAATAATTTTCAATCTATAGTCTTAAAAAAAAATCAGCTTCATAATAGTATTGTTACTATTATTTGTTTATTTTAAGAATTAATAAAAAAAATTTACCCCTCAAAAAAAGTTACTACTGTTATTTGTTGAATCATTTAACTTTTTGTTCACGATCAAAGATTTTAGATTCTAAAATCAAATCTGGACACCATGCTCCAATCAAATATTTAGGAAGATTTGGTGTAATGGTGTTAATAACGAGGGGAATTTTTTTTTTACCAAAAAAAGTTTGACTTGACGAGGAATACCCGGTACAAATAAGCAAACAATACTTGTACCAATGGTGGCATTGCAGGACTTTATTTTTTTTATTTTTATTTTTTTTTGGGTAATGCAAAGTGTTTTGGATCAGTTTGCGCCCATTTCAGAGTAATTCTTACAGCCTCTCTCGCAGCTGTATGCATGGAGTGAGATGACCCCAAAAATTTTTGGCAAAAAAAATAAAACCTAAGACCTCACGATAAAACAAACACCCAAAAGTTTCAAACTAAGACCACTTGATAATTCTTTGGGATTATTGCAGGACTTTATTACTCTAGGATTCTGCAGAAATGAAGGGTTCTACACGAGTGATATAATTTGTTCATTAAATTTAAAATACTTTTTCAACCATATTGGGAAAAAAACACACCTAAAATAATATAGGTGCTTAATTCAATTAATCATCTAACCTTTTTTTCATAATATAGGACCTTGAAAGATAGACACTCAGTCGTGTTAAAAAATTATCATGCGAATTTAACAAAAATTCAGCAAAAAAAAAAAAAAAACACCCAAAATGAAGAAAATCAAATACTTAAAGTTATTTGGTCGCTGAATGGCTTGAAGCATTTGTGTGAAACCATAAAAAAGTCCCACAATTCGATAAGTACTTTTTTCTTTTTTTTGCCAATATTATAGATATCGGCAGGGGTTAGCGGTGTCCATAATAGATTTCAAAAGCTATCTGTAATCCTAAATTCCGAACGCGAACAATGAAACTCGAACCCTGTGCTCCCGCTCATTATTTGTGCCGGTTATTTTATGGGCGCTGCTATTCGCAACCCTTTATTTTCTCCCATAACCCGTTAAAAATTTTCAATTATACTCGACAGTTAGTTACCGAAATTGAGATACATTTCAGCAACAAGTTACTGAAATATGATTTTTTTTTCAACAACTATTTACCGAAAATGAATGTTTGGCAGTTGTTTACCGAAAGTTGAACATATTTTTGACATGTAATTATCGAAATATAATCTTATTTTTAACTGCTGTTTACCGAAATATTATTTATGATTTGAAACAACCACTTACCGAAATATGGTGGGTTATGAGAGAAAATAGAGAGCTGCAAATAGTGGCGCCCTATTATATTTTGGAAAAAAATTCGAATAAATTTTTGTGTAAATTACACTAAGCCCCTCTCAACTAATCCGTATTTTTACTTAACCCCCTCAGACTACAAAATTCAACATTGTGCACCCTCTAACTACCCAGAGTTGACATTTAACACCTTTCTGTTAGGTCTTTGTTCATATGGCAAACGGAAAAAGGCAGTCAGCTTAAATGGGGTGTTTGGATTGAGCACCTATGCATATCGGATGCCATTGATTCCCGCGCCGGCTCACTTGGTTTTTTTTAAAAAATTTTGGACGGCTCGGATTGGCCGTCCGGTGGCTGTAGGTACAATTTTCCTACGGTACCAATATCATTTTCGTTAATTTTTGGCTTTAGGGCTCTCGTACAACCAAATATCTTGGGGCTAATCAACGAGAGCCCTAAAGCCAAAAATTAACGAAAATGATATTGGTACTGATGGTACCGTAGGAAAAATGCACCGACTACCACCGGACGGCCGATCCGAGCCATCCAAAAATTTTTAAAAAAAAGAGGGGGCTAAAGCGGGAATCAACGGCATCCGACATGTGTAGGTGCTCGATTTAAATACCCCATTTAAGATGACTGCCTTTTTCCATTTGTCATATGGACGGAGACCTAACAGACGGATGTTAAGTATAACTCTGGATAGTTAGAGGGTGCACAATGTCGAATTTTATAATTTGAAGGGATTAATAAAAATGCGGGTTAGTTGAGGGCGGCTTTAGTGTCATTTACTCTAAATTTTTTCTTGTCAATCAAGGAATGGATCAACACGCGTTTTAGACGGCCTTTCCCTATATAAATACCCCTCCGAGGCCTATAACCTCATTTTCTTTCAAGAGTCTCTTCCTCCCCAATAAGAGAGAGAGAGAGAGAAGACCCATAATCTGCTGAAAACCCATAAACCAACTGTAAATTGAAACAAAGAAAATCTAAAACGGTACAAACAGGAATCAAATTTACCGGTAAAAAAACTCAAGAATTTCGAATTTTGCGGAAAACGGTTCAGGAATTGAAACCCTAGCTTGGATACAGAACAAGTTTGTCCATGGACGATCGGTTCCCGTACTCTCCGGCGGAGGTCGAGAAAGTCAACGCCGTCCAGTTCGGCATCCTCAGCCCCGACGAAATCGTAAACTTCCGATCACCGTCTCTCTGTTCTGCTTTGCCTTTTTACGGTGTTGTTTGGGATGAGAATTGAGATTCTGTCCAGTTATTTTGGGGACCGTTTTACTTGGATGAGTCTGAATTGAGTAATGCACTCGATTAATTTCGTAGCAGTACGGTGTTGTGGTTGTGAAGTGTTGCTGTTGAAAAAGTAAGGGTTTGTGAACTCTCGTTGGGTTTTAGATTGCCATTTTGCTTGGATGAGTTTGAACCTAAATAGCGTCCTCATTGTTCATACCTGTTTTTGTGAAGCGTTGCCGGTAAAAAAAAAAGGGTTTGTGAAGTGTTTGTCGATTAAGTCGAGTAGTTGTTCAAACCAACTTGGTTTTGGTTTGAAAACTTAACGAGTTTCGAAATGTGTTAAAGATTTAGCTTATTTGTGAAACAAGTTGATCTCAAATGAGCTTTAGTCGAGCCAAACACGAGCGAGCTGATATGGAGTAGTAGCTTCTTCAAATTTGATTTGACTATGCAACAAATCGATTTTGAACCAACTTTTACTGAATGGGCACAAACTTGGATAGCTTGATTCGTTTATCAGCCATACATTGGGTTCACTATGGTGGTTTGGATGTTCATTTATTGCATACATAGTGAAAGTATGGTTACATAAATGAGAAATCCTTACAAATTTATGTGTTTTTCTGTTTGCATTGTTTGCTTTCTTTACATAAGTGAAAAATCACTACAAATTTATGTGTTTCCTTTTTCATTCTTTACTTGGTAATTGATAGGTTTTCGCGCTTTATGTTTTCTTGCCTTGTCGATTTGTCAGCATAACAATCTGAAATTTCCATACTGGACAGGCTCCATCCCCACGTCATTCGGTTTTTTGCTTCAGGAGTTGTTCTGTTTACCATTTTTCAACTTGTTTCTGCTGCAGAGGCAAATGTCAGTGGCGGAAATACATCACGGCGAGACAATGGAGAAGGGCAGACCGAAGGTAGGCGGCCTGAGCGATCCACGGCTCGGCACTATTGATAGGAGGATGAAGTGCGAGACTTGCACGGGGAGCATGGCTGAATGCCCTGGGCATTTTGGCCACCTTGAGCTCGCTAGACCAATGTTCCATATTGGGTTTATGAAGACTGTGCTGAGTATCATGCGCTGTGTTTGCTTCAATTGTTCCAAATTGCTAGCCGAAGAGGTGTGTTACCCCCAAACAGTTCATATACTGCATACATGTCTTTGATATACATGTGTGGACGAATTCGGGATTTTAATGTTGGGTGATTGAAATTATTGGTGACCTCTTGCTAAAATGATGTGCTATGCTATAAACCCGAAGAAAATGCTGAGGAATTCAAAAAATTGAATCAATCGTAAAAAGATACACAAATGAGTCAATTGATTAGAATTCCTCTTTTGCCATAAACACTTGATCGTTAGTACATTCTGTCGTAAATTAGTTTACATGTCGAAACTATCGTGAATAAACAATGGGGTGCGATACATACCTCTTTTGTTTTGATGGGATTATCCTAGAAGTTGATAGTGCAGTATGAGGGGAAATACCAAGAAATCAAACTGGAGTGTTCTCAAGTGAAAACAGGAGCAGCTGAGAGGAGATGGACAGGGGTTGAAAAAGGAAAAGCTATGTACCAATTAACGAATACTCCACCAGTTAAATAATCGAGTGAGGTTGAGAAACTAGAATTATGTGTTTGTAGCCTGTAGGTATAGTTGGTACAAGAAATAGCCAGACACAAGTAGAATTTTGAGTTCAATTTAGCTCTGTGTTTTCCAACTTGAAATTCCAAAGAAAAAATGTTCCATCTCCCAGGTTTATTCTAAAAGACGGAATCTAAAGGAATATATAACAGGCTTGTTTGAATTATAGCATCTTATCCGCTGGTGTGCTGGAATTTTATGGTCAGTCCAGATGGATGCTGATGTTGGTCACCCTTACTATCAAGTCATGCATTTTTCTATGTATGCATGGCAGTATAGGACACCAAACATGTTCACCTTGTTCAAAATGCCCGTTCTATCTTACTGGTGAAGAAGATTAGGTGTTCTATTGAGACAGAATGTGTGGGAAATCGCCCCTCAATGTACTTAGACATACTTTTCAATTGGCTATCGCTATTATTTTTGTTAGGTCATCATCTGTTGTCCCTCAAACTTTTTTGCCTAGCAAAAGCATATACAAGAAATGCTCTGCCATTCGAAATAGATAAAATTGTGTTTTATGGGTTCAGAAGACGGTGGATTTTCAATCATGGGAACCTTATGATATGTTAAGAATCTGTTTCACAAAGAATTAACCCTTGTCTCGTTCAAGTTTTCATCTGATCACTAGAATTTGTTGGTCACAATTTGTACATTTTATCATGGAGGTTCTGCTTGCTTTGTTTGTCTTTTTTTCCCCCTTGGCGTGTTTCAGGTATCCTCTGCTCGGCCATTCCCATGATTGGCTACATGCCTAACAAAGATAGGCTGGGAAGAAGAAGTACATTCTTCCCTTAGATTTTTCTAGCATTGGTTGTGTGGCTGATTATTAGGCCTCCCTTTTGTTAGTGTTTTGTGTCATGTTTGAGTGTGTGTGTGTGGGTTTTCTTGTTTCAAATATTTGATGAAGCAAACAAAGAACACATTTGGCGCATTAAGAAAATAATAATACGCCAAATGTGTTCTTGGTTTGTCTCACCAAATATTTGAAACAAAAAAACCAAGACACAAAACACCTGATAAATAGTAGTTGTTAGCTGATTCCCAGTTTGAGCTTTCTTACATTACAACAAAGCGTGGTCTCTTTTGTTTTTCGGAAGCAAGCAAAAACCATGTAACACAACTAATGTTCTGCAGGAGGACCACAACTTCAAGCAAGCACTGAGAATAAGAAACCCAAAACATAGGCTTAAGAAAATTTTGGATGCTTGCAAGAACAAAGCAAAATGTGAAGGTGGTGATGAAATTGAGGCCCGAAATCTAGATTCCGAAGAGCCAATTAATAAGAGTCCTGGTGGTTGTGGTGCTCAGCAACCCAAGATCACCATTCAAGGCATGAATATGATTGCAGAATACAAAGGTCAGACGAAGAAAAACTTTGAACGAGAACAGCTTGCTGAGCCAGTAGAACGGAAACAAATACTTTCTGCAAAAACGGTAAGTAATTCTGGATGCAAATTGCGTCTTGCCCGTCTCCTGTTTTTCCTACTACTTCATTGTGAACAACATCAAAATGATACTTGCATGTCTTTCAGGTTTTAGAAGTTCTGAGCAG
>BPLS01026350.1:0-33095 GCA_019656275.1 Rhododendron kiyosumense
GGGTTTTGACTTGGTCTTAAAGCTTTGATTGGATTATGGGAAAGAGTTACGAAACATAGGAAATAAACATAGTTTTTGATGTTTGGTTGACAATTTTTTTGAAAAAATATTTCAAGAAAACGAATCATTTATCGAAAACATATAACAATGATCGAAAACACGTAACAATAATGTTTCGAGTTTTGCTGATCAAAACTAAACAACTTAGGGATGGGTTGGATGAAAAATTAAATGCTTTTGGAGACAAATGTCCGGATATGCACAGATTCAGATACAAACGTGTTAAGAGTCATTCAATGTGCATCTATTTCAAGTAAATTGTATGGGATCGACATGAATGTTATGGATATATACATTTGTATTTGTATCATTAATTGATTATATAATACGGTGATCCAAACAGGGTCCGGGAACACATAAGAAGATTTTACTGTTTTTCACTTTTTTGTGAATGTAACCGTTCCCTTCTTTTCTATCTAAAATTAATAGCATTACTATCCATTAACTCTCGACGACCTCATTCTCCAAAAATGATGATCCATTTTCACTTTAATTAATCCGTTAATTTGCTTTTTTCAAATTTCATTTTCGCAAGTTGAATGATTTGCAAATGTGCAACTTTTTCATTTATATAAAATCTTGATTTTAATTATTGCAAAAAAAAAAATGATGATAGGGCTAAGGACATCACGTGGCGTCCCAGGACACTAACTAATTTTCCTTTTTACAGGGCTTCAATTGCTAGTTTTTCTACAACTCTAAAGTCTCAATACCTCGAAATTGCATAATTGTGAATCCTTTAATTTTTTTTCCTCCTAAGTCGCATGATCCAACCCGGCCAGGATGAGCTCCTCTTCATACCTTTCCAACCTCTCAATTTTGCACACATCTCGGGTTCACCATTGTGATCCAAATCTTTCACCTCGTACACCACCCAAAGAACAACATGTTTCCAAGAAATCATAACGATCGGGTTTTCACTAGATACGTGAATAAGTTATATATTGACCTGTAAATTTTAAGGTTCAGGTTCAATCATACATTTACCATTCATTTTAGAAAACAATTCACATGTTCATGCATGTCTATCGATACTTAATCAAACTGATTTTTTGTACACATAATTTTTTGCGTGTTCTCTCAGGTGAACAATTCAAATCATAGTTGTGGGCCCCGAAAAAAAATTAGAATATGGAAGGGTATGGAAGAATGGAGTATATATGGAGAGGAGCTCATCCGGATTCAACTGCTATGCCAATTCAAGTGAAGTGGTGAACCAATGGTAGGCATCTTGTATTTCAATGCAGGGCCGGCTGACAAGGGAAGCCCAAGAAGCATGGGCTTTGGACCCCCAAAAAAGGTTTAAAATGAGGGCTCCCAAAATTCTAAGATCCCTATATATATTTATGTATTTTATATATGGCCTAAATAAATTTAGACTTTACACAAAATATTGAAATTTAGAGGTCACAAAAATAGGCTCAATTAGATACTAGAATAATAGAAACGGTGGAATTAGAAATGGGCGACCCATAGCTGATCACTCCCATTACAGCAATTTGGCAAACGGCATTACCCATATAGCTGTTGAAGGTTGACGAGATGACTCTAACGGATGACGACGACCGTGGATGGGTAAATACTTGCATACAGTTGTTTCCCAAAAGCGTGAATTGCATACAGAATATTGTTGACTAAATCAGTTACAGTTGCATCGGAGAAAAGAAGCTTTTCAAAGTAAAAATTGATCAAAAATTATATTAGATCAGTCATATCTCAAGAAAGACTAAATGAATTGGCTATATTGTCCATCGAGAAAGAGTGATGAAAAAGTTTGACTAGGAAGTGCTACACACTACAACAAAATGGGGATTTATGGGCACTTTTAAAAGGGTATTTTTCCAACACTGTCTTATCAAGTTATTAACGAGGCACCACTTCCTAAAGTGCTCCATTTGATTCTCCCTATTGCGGAAGTCAGTCTAGACACCAAATTTAACATTTTTTTATTATTTTAATTTAATATGATAGGGCAGTTGAAAGTGCCTCGAAAAGCTAGATTTAATAGGGCACTTATTTGGAGATATAAAACTACGTAGTTTTTGTAATAAACTTAGAGTTTTTTTTGAAAACATCCCTCCAACTATCCACCAGATTTTTACTTAGTCCTCCAACTATCAAAATGTTTTATTTAGTCCTCCAACTATTGGCTTGCATTTTATTTAGTCCTTCCGTTAAGTGTCAAACGGCCGGGCAACGTTTTGTTTAAAAAAAAAAGTTTCCAACCACCAATTTGCAATCCTATGGAGTAGAAACGTGATTATGAGAGCCTTAGAGACAAAATTTGATTATGTCTCTTTAGAATAATATGATCAGAATAATAAGATCTTTACACCCATTCAAACGGATTAAAATTTGAGCACTTAATTTTTTAACTATATTTTTTAATATATAAACCGTCTCAAAAAATTAAGTGCTCAAATTTTAATTCGTTTGAATGGATGTGAAAATCTTATTATTCTGATCATATTATTCTAAAGAGGCATAATCAAATTTTGTCTCTAAGGCTCTCATAATCACGTTTCTATTCCATAGGATTGCAAATTGGTGGTTGGAAACTTTTTTTTTTAAACAAAACGTTGCCGTCCGAAAAAATTAAGTGCTCAAATTTTAATCCGTTTGAATGGGTGTGAAGATCTTATTATTCTGATCATATTATTCTAAAGAGACATAATCAAATTTTGTCTCTAAGGCTCTCATAATCAAGTTTCTATTCTATAGGATTGCAAATTGGTAGTTTGAAACTTTTTTTTTTTAACAACGATGCCGTCCGAAAAAATTAAGTGCTCAAATTTTAATCCGTTTGAATGGGTGTGAAGATCTTATTATTTTGATCATATTATTCTAAAGAGACATAATCAAATTTTGTCTCTAAGGCCCTCATAATCACGTTTCTACTCCATAAGATTGCAAATTGGTGGTTGGAAATTTTTTTTTTAAAACAAAATGTTGCCCGGCCGTTTGACACTTAACGGAACACTTAACGGAAGGACTAAATAAAATGCAAGCCAATAGTTGGAGGACTAAATAAAACATTTTGATAGTTGGAGGACTAAGTAAAAATCTGGTGGATAGTTGGAGGGATGTTTTCAAAAAAAACTCATAAACTTATTTGTTTCAAATTTACCATTTTTTATTATTTTAATTTAATATGATAGGGCAATTGAAAGTGTCTCGTAAAGATAGGTTTAATAGGGCACTTATTTGGAGATATAAAACTACACCGTTTTTGTAATGAACTTTTTTATTTAAAATCAACGTTTCTAATAGGGCATCTTTGCCCACAACCTCGTTCACAATTTGCCGATCTAGACTCCAGATTGATATAGCTTCCTCCTATCTTCTCCTTCAAGCCCTAATTGGTAAACCACCCGAAGAAAGGCAAACAAAAAGAAAGTGGAAGAAAGGCAAAGCCTAAAGATAATCCTACTTCTTTATTATTTCAGGTAGTGTAATTTCTTTGCTTTTTGTTTTCTTTATTCCAGGTATTTTTGTAGGCATTCAGAACTTGGAACTTTAGGAATTTTATATTGCATTCAAGGTGTTTGTAAGAATGTCTAAAATATTGCATTCAATGTGTTTGTAAGAATGCCTAAATAAAATAAAGAAATATACATCTATCCTTTGTTTGCTCCTCCTCTTTGTTTTCTCGACCCACGACTGCATAGTTAGTTTATAGTTTGGCAACAAAGCAACTGATCCTATGAGGCTGGTAAATGTTCCCGACCGTGTGGGGCTGTATCAGTTTGCTAATTGGGATGCACGATAAAAATGTTTCTCAGACTTTTATAGTTTGGTCTCTATGTTTTTCTTTTTCTTTTTTTTTTCCCTCTACTGTATTTGTCAACTTTCAAGAAGAGAAGAATAAATTGGTTAATATGGTCCATTGGCCAGTTTTGTGTTCGGGACATTGAGTAAAGTAGGGACATTGAGAAGCATTTTTGTTACCAATCTCCCCTTCAATTTTATAATTGCTGATTGCTTTGGTTGGTTTCAATATTTTTAGTGGTTGTTTAGTTGCCAAATTAGATTAGCACACACTTGTTATAAAATATTATCACATGGGCAAACTCATCACCAGGGATAGTTGATTATCCAACCAAACTCAGGAAGTCTCTTTTTGGATGAATTGCAGGACTTTTTTCCTAGTTTTTGTGAGAGGGGTTGTATTTAAACTCTTTTTTTTTTTGTCATGTCATGCTTGAGGAATGTGTTTGCATTATTTTTGGTTTCTTAAACCTAGGGGTATTTCTTTATCCATACTTCATGGGAATATATTATGAACTTCACCAATTTTTTATGCCTATGTGCTTAGCTCGGTTAAATTTATTCATTTCTTTGTTGGTTTTTTAACCCAAGACACAACTCCCGTAGCCTCTATAAAATTACTCTATAGCATATGTTATCATATCCTTCGAAAAACTATATGTATCCCATCTCGTAATTTTTTGTATAGTAATCCGTATGTATCCTATAGTTAGTATCGCTTCCTTCGAAAAACTATAAAAGATTTGGGGATCTTCGTTTGTGGGAGAATAGGAGATTCTATTTTTCCCACTTAGTTTCCTATGTACAAAATCTTGCCGTTTAATGAAATTCTTGACCACTAGAGGAATTTAACATATGTTGTTTTATCCATAAACTCTATAGGAATATATATGTATTGGCTTGAAAGAGCCAACAGCTTTTTTTTTTTTTTTTGCTTTACTGAATCTTATTGTTGTGAAGCTTGTAGAACTCCATCAATTTGTTGTCCTTAAGTCCACCTAACATGAGGCATCTATCCTCCGTATAAAAAATACATTCTAGTTTCATATGAAAGCCCTTACATAGATTATGAAGTTTAACTATGTGCCATAATTTTATGTTATCTTTATGGGATTTGTAGCACGATGGTTTTGTGTTCTTATATATGATACATGACTTTCATTTTTCCTTTTTGTATAAATATCTATTTGTCTTGTTACTTAATTATGTTGCCTTCTTACAGTGTTCTGATATCAATTTACGGAGAAACGTAATGGATAAGAGTTAGATGTATCAATCTCGGTTGACCAGTGAGTATTTGAACAGAATAGAGGGATTCTTGAATTTCGCATTCCAAAACGCAAATATCGATGGGAAATTTGTTTGCCCATGTGTGAAGTGTGGAAATGGCAGATGGGTGACGCGATCTGAGGTAGTAGACCATTTAGTATGTGACGGTTTTAGCAAGGGTTACACAAAATGGATAGCTCATGGAGAAGCTTTGTCATATACTACAACTGCTCCGATTCCCACTAATTCTGGTAATGGTTTGGGCACAAATAATAGCATGCGTGAGATGTTGTATGATACATTCAGGATCTCAAATAGAGATATTGGCATGGATGATGTGCCAAATAATGTAGGGTTGTCGAATATGGATGCTAAAAATTTTTATAAGTTGGTAAGTGATGCCCAAAAACCTTTGTACCCTGGGTGTATATAGTTTTCAAAGCTTTCATTGCTCGTTGAACTATTTCACAATAAGTGCCTTGGAAAATGGACTAACGACTCATTTACCAAGCTACTTTGGACGTTCAACATGGTAATTCCAGAGGGTGAGAAATTGCCCAACTCATACTATGAAGCGAAAAAAGTGTTGGGGGAATTGGGTCTCTTGTACAAAAAGATTCATGCTTGCCCTAATGATTGCATGTTGTACAAAGAACATATTGATGATACAGAATGTCATGTATGTCATGAACAGAGGTACAAAACCGTTGACAATCATGAAGGAGCAGAAGGAACCTCAACGAAAAAGCGTAAAAAGGTCCCCATAAAGGTTTTACGCCATTTTCCATTGATACCAAGGCTACAAAGGTTGTTCATGTCGTCAAAGATTGCATCTTTTATGAAGTGGCATGATGAGGGTCGCACCAAAGATGGTTGCATGCGTCATCCTGCCGATTCCCCTGCTTGGTAGACTTTTGACTTCCAATATAAGGAATTTTGCTACAGATTCACGTAATGTTAGACTTGGATTAGCGTCAGATGGATTTAATCGGGATGATAAGTAATGTGCATAGTACATGGCCTGTCATCTTGATGCCATACAACCTGCCACCTTGGATGTGTATAAAACAACCGTACTTCATAATGTCATTACTTATATCCAGTTGTTCAGCACCTAGAAATAACATTGATGTGTATTTGCAACCATTAATAGAGGAGCTGAAAGAGTTATGGGGGGGTCGGAGTAGATACACTTTATTCTTCAACCAATCAAAATTTTATGATGCATGCTGCCTTAATGTGGACTATCAATGATTTTTCTGCATATGCAAATTTGTCTGGGTGGAGCACTAAAGGGCATCTTGCATGTCCATCATGCCATAAAGACACATGTTCTTCTTGGTTGAAGTATAGTGGGAAGCATATCTACATGGACCATCGACGATTCTTGAAGGATAGTCATATGTTTAGACGAGATAAAAGGTCGTTTAATGGAAAGGAAGATCGTCGGAAGGCACCTTGTCGCTTAACTGGGTCTATGATACAAGATCAGCTAAAAAGCATTCAATTTAAGTTTGGAAAGATAGTTAAGGATAATCCTAAGTTGCCATTCAACTGGAAGAAGCCTAGCATATTCTTCGAATTACATTATTGGAAAGATAATTTATTGCGACACAATCTAGATGTGATGCATATAGAAAAAAATGTTTGCGATAGTGTGCTTGCAACATTATTAAATTTGGTCGGGAAATCAAACGATCATTGGAAGGCACGTCAAGAATTTAAAGATATGGGCATTAGAAGTGAACTTCATCCCATAGAAGATGAATCTGGTCAAACATACTTGCATGCTACATGCTTTTCAATGACTAAAAAGGAGAAAGATATCTTTTACAAAGTCCTAAAAATGTAAAAGTTCCAGATGGGAATGCTTCGAATATTTCAAGGTCTTTCCGGGACAAAGAAAATAAAGTTTCTGGGATGAAGAATCATGATAATCATATTCTGATGCAGCAATTGCTCCCATTAGCATTGCGAAGAGTGTTGCCTAAGCAAGTGCGGTCCCCTTTGATTAAATTGTGCAATTTTTTTAGAGAATTGTGCAATAAAATTCTTCATGCTTGTGACTTGATCCGTTTGGAGAAGCAAATTGCAATAACTTTATGTGAGTTAGAAAGGATCGATTTTCCTCTCATCATTTTTTGATATCATGATGCATTTATCAATTCATTTGGCTACTAAAGCCAAACTTGCAGGGCCAGTTCATTATCGTCGGATGTATCCCATAGAGAGGTCTGTTTTATCTTATAGAATATTTTCATTTTCATTTATTCATGATATCTCTTTTAGTTTTCAGTTAGTATTGCCAACTTTTGCTAATAATAGGTATTTAGCAACATTGAAGTCATATGTGCAAAATAAAAATCATCTTGAGGGTTCCATTGCGGAAGGATATTTGGTAGAGGAGTGTTTGACGTTTTGCTCTAGGTACTTGGAGGATGTTGGAACGAAATTTAATCTGTTGGGCTTCGCCCACATGTGATAATTTATCGAGGGGGTGCTTGATAATTATTCGCGTGTAGTTATGTTATATTCGGTTTTGGTTAGAGAATCAAATCCTATGGCAAGTTGGAGGAGTTCCATACTTGCCGGTATTACTATGGAATAGTTTCCTTCTTGGTGTATTTCCTAGTCCGAGTAGGAAAAGGAATTACAAGGCAGTAGGAAGCCCTGGAGGTCAAGACTTGATGCTCTATAAATACCGAGGCATATTTGGGATTTATATGTGTGTGACATAATGTGAGGGAGAGGGTGAAACGAGCGTGGGGGGCCGGGTTGTGGCCTCTCGAAGAGGAACTGGCGTGTGGTTCCCGGAGAGTTTTTTCATCTTTATTGTATATTGTGTGAATATATAATCAAAGGGACTTTTTCTCTGAAATCATTGCGTGTGTTTGTGTGTGTGGTGTCTTTCATAGTCCTAACAATTGGTATCCGAGCGGGGTTGAGAAGAAGGTCACTGGAAAAACCACGGGTTTGATTTCTGAAGAAAAAAAAAAGTGCTCACGAACCTTGTTTTTGTCACCCGAGGAGGTTGCATAGGCAATTGGAAAGTGGCGGAAAGGACGATTGACGGAGCAGACTTGCAGGGATCGAAGGTTGATCAGTGTAAACATGCGCGAAACTAGTAAGCAAGGATACAGTTGGGTTGGTAGTGACACAAGCGCTTACTAGAGCGATGGTTTGCGGAGATGATTAACAGTGATCGGAGCTAGTCTGGTTCAATCGGGTTTGAAGACCTATCATCAGGAGTAGCAGTTGTGATTTGGGCTGCATGAGAATGATGATGGGCAACCGATACATGCTTGTGGAGAGTATAGACAGATGGAGTTGATATTTGGTACTAGACAAGTAGTATGAGTTTTTGGTGACAGTGAACAGGTGAAGCAACAGTTGCGGGGACACACAGGAAGGGCACTGGAGTATGAGGAGTCATGACCTGAGATATACAGGAGTGTCAGTTACCGAATCAAATTATGTATGGAATAGTATGCAGATAGCGGGCAACTGGTTGTTTGGGAGATGTTCACGGGAGCTTCAGACAAAGGAATGGAGATGGAGACCAGACGATGCATTGCTAGGATCTCTTCATTTGTGGATTTTGTGATTGAATTCTCTCCAAGGTATGAAGCCGCATGAGAAGGAGAGATGGAGTCACGGATCATGTCCTGCGAGGATGCGAGCACTCCGGTGCACCTAGGTGAGGGGGTGCAAAATCATCCCACATGGGCGAGGGGTGATTGTTGGGCTTCACCCACGTGTGATAATTTATCGAGGGGGTGCTTGGTAATTATTCGCGTGTAGTTATATTATATTCGGTTTTGGTTAGAAAATCAAATCCTATGGCAAGTTGGAGGAGTTCCATACTTGGCGGTATTACTATAGAAGAGTTTCCTTCTTGGTGTATTTTCTAGTCCGAGTAGGAAAAGGAATTACAAGGCAATAGGAAGCCTTGGAGGTCAAGACTTGATACTCTATAAATACCGAGGCATATTTGGGATTTATATGTGTGTGACATAATGTGAGGGAGAGGGTGAGGCGAGCGTGGTGGTTTCCGGAGAGTTTTTCATCTTTATTGTATATTGTGTAAATATATAATCAAAGGGAGTTTTTCTCTGAAATCACTGCGTGTGTTTATGTGTGTGATGTCCCTCACGGTCTTAACATAATCGAGTGGGTAGAAATGATGATGAGGGTAGTACTGTTGCTGCAAGGTTGCTTATTTTCTCAACACAAGGACAGCCATTTGGAAAAGTAGTGACAACAATCTTGGATCAGGAATGTAACGACCCTGATTTTTGGTCATTAAAAATTTCATTAAATATTCGAATTTTATTTTAATTTCCTTGAGATTTGTCAAAATTACGTTTTTGCCCTTCAAATTTGATTTCTTTGCGCTTTAGTCCGTATAGCAAGCCTAGTTAGCTTCTAACCGGCTCGTTGGAGTAACTAAGCTAGGAAGATATCTAGTTACTTTTTCCTAACCGCAAAATGACCATTTTGCCCCTCGTGAACCTTTTGAACCTTTTGAACCCTAGACCAAGATTTGATTATTCTTTTTCATTTAATTATTTTGGTTTTAATCTTTGTCAATTGGACAATAAATGTTAGGGAAACTATTATCTATTGGATAATAGAACCCCATTTGTTTATATTAAAAGTCTACTTGGGTAAAGTACTAGTCTTTATAAAAAAGTAATTTTTTGATTACTTTAAAGTACCTTTTTGGATTATTTTATTCTATAATCTCCCTAGCAACTATTATCCATTGGATAATAAAAGTTAGGGTGGTTATTATCCATTGGGTAAAAGGTTAAATCTTTCACCTAGTACATGGATGGATTAATTTAGTATTTTCTTTAAACCCCATGTGTAAAGTACCCATTTTTTTAATTGAAAAGTACTTAGCCTTTAAAATGCTAAGATTTCATAAGTACCCTTTTTACTTATTTTCTATTAGGGTTTTGATCTTCCTAGATCATTGGGTACATATGTGCATATATATACTAGTACTTGGTGATTGTTTAAATTAGGATTGTACAAATGTGCCTATTGATTAGTTTAATGAGAAATCTTGCCCTTAAATCTTTTGATCTCAAAGTACCAAAAGTACTATATTTTACTTGTATTCTTGCATGTTATATATATGTATGTACTAGTACTTGAGAGAGAGAGAGAGGGAGAGAGAGAGGAGAGAGAGGCCGAAGAGAGAGAGAGAGAGGAGAGAGAGGCCAAAAGGGAGAGAGAGGGAGAGAGAGAAAGGAAATAGGAAGGAAGGAAGATTGGATTGTTCCTCCCATGATCTTCTTGATCTTTCAAATCCTTGGTGTATCTATCTTCCTAACTAAGTAACTAACTCTCCATTAACCTCCATTGTACTCTTTTGTACACCTTGCAATTGTTAGACCCTTGGATCTTGTACCAATCTCATCTCCACCATTCAATTGATCCAAGATCAAATCTTGGTACAAAAATAGCCATGCAAGCCTAGGATTGCCTTTGATCTTCCATGATCTCTTGCCAAGTGTCAAGGTGAGACTTAGAGAGAGAGAGAGGAGAGGGCCAAGCTCTTGCCTATAAATAGAAGGCCATTCTCATGCTTTGAACTCACACCTCAAGCATTTGCTCTTTCTTCTCTCTAGAAAACCATTTCTGATTTTCTGGGCAGCCTACTGTCCCGTCGGAAATCCCCAGTTTTCTCCTGTTTAGAGTAGTTTTTAGGATCAATTTCCTTCTGAAAAGTTGTAGAGCACTTCGAAACCTTGAAGTTAGACCCAAGAATCACCCCAATCGGTTAAGAAATGACAAAGATATTGTCATCCGAAGTTCAGTGAAAATTCTGGATTTTCATTTCTTGACAGCTTACAGTCACTTCGTTTATCCCCATTTTTCTCCAACCTAAAGTAGTTTCTAGGATTAACTTCCTTCACGAGAGTTGTAGAGGGTTTAGAGATCTTCGATTTCGACCCAAGAACGACTCTATTTGGCCAAAGATTGACCGAGTTACTGCCGTCCGAAGTTCGGTCCAGATTCGGAAGATTCACCACCCGTAGGATTTTCCAACTTGCTTATTCGGCCCCGACTAGTTTCGGATCAAGGTAGTTTAATCTTACCCTTCTAACACTAGTATCGTTTCAAATCATATGTTAAAAAAATGGATGTTATTTAGTAGTAACTTTGATCATTACTTTTAAAAGTAGATAAGGTTATCTTTTATTGAATGTTGGAAATGCATGGTTTATTTTCAAGATGTTTCAAGCATGCTATGTACCTAGAGTTGATGATCTTGTTGTGTTAATTTCAAGGCTTTGATTAAATGCATGTTTGTATGAAAAGTCTCACACGCGGAGTCTTGCATGAGGACGTGACACGAAAACCGAGAAAGGTAGAACCATGGCACCTAGGGTGTGTTTAACAAGGAAGTGATAAAAGGAAGTACTTTGGAAACCACATAATGACCATTTCGAGGGTATTATGTGAATGGTGTGTGTGTGTATGTGTTCGAATGGGAATTCGGAATAGCGGAACCATTGTGAGGTTGTGTGTGTTCCCATGGGAAACCGGACCGGCGGAACCATGGTGAGGTATAGCTTGGTTATCCGTGGAGAGGATCCAATGCAATGTGTGCCAATGGGAACCCGGTGCGGCGGAACCATTGTGAGGATACTTGGGAACCCGGAACAGCGGAACCGAGGTTGGGTGTGTATGGCTTGGTTATCCGCGGTTCGGAGCCAATGCTAAAGATTTTTGAAAGGCTTGGTTATCCGCGGTACGGAGCCAATGCAAATGATTTTGAAAGATGTTTTTGTAAATGGAAATGATTGACACGGTCTACGACGAGTCGTGTAGGAGAAACAAAGAGAAACTTGGACACCAACGTTAGATCGAGAATGTGGATGTGTTATCGTTATTAGTTTGATTTCTATGATCGTTTGTTTGTAAGTTATGGGTTAGCGGGTATGAGATTATTCTATTGAGCTTTCGTAGCTCATGGTGTTACCTTGTGGTGACCCTGGCATATTATATGGGTGGCGACGCCGATATAATGTGTCAGACCTTGTAGATGATCGAGATGAACAGTTCACCGTGGAAGCTTTTGGAGCAGAGGAGCTTGCTATGATGGAAGAGCAGGTAGAGTAGTATTAGGAAACCTTAGTTTCCTTCCTTGTTGAATAACTGTACCCTTTGAAGTATTTATGATGTAATAAACTCTATTTATTATGTAATAAATGCCTCATTAACGTACCCTAATTTTGGGGGCGTTACAAGGAAACATTAGCGAAGGCACATCAATATGTGTTGTTCAATTGTGACGTGGTAGACAAATTTTCCAAGTAAGAGACTCACTAAAAATAATTTATTTTTAGTTGTATCATAGGAAAGTTGTATTTTTATTGCTCATATAATTAACTTGAATGTGCAGTCAACACCAGACCATGATAAGAGATCAAAATCCTCGTCTACGTTTATGGGAAATCCAACGTATGCATAATGAAAAGTTTGCATCATGGTTTGGAAACCACGTAAGTATATTGATGATAAGTACTTCCTTTTTTTCATTTTTTCTAGATAAGCATTTTTTTAAAATCTATTAGTTGTTCGAAATAGGTTTAAGACTTGCAACTTGCAGAGGATGAACAACTTTCTGAAGAACTTAGAGCTCTAGCTCGGGGTCCAGATGATATAGGGAAGACATATAGAGGATATCTTATAAATGGTTTCAGGTTCCACACACGAGAAGTTGAGAAGAGAAGAAAATTTCAGAATAGTGGGGTAGTTGTTACTGCAACAACAAGAAGTTTTTCAAGTGCTGGTGACAATAATCCAGTGGTTGGTGATATAGCTTACTATGGCATTTTGACAGATGTTATTGAGCTGAGTTACTTTGGAGGGAGGAAGGTTGTGTTGTTTAAGTGCGACTGGATGTCAGAAGGCAAAAACAGAAGGCCAGATGAACATGGTCTCACTCTTGTCAATTTTGCACGATTGGTACATGTCAATAAGTCTTTTGTTCTAGCTTCTCAAGTACAACAAGCATTTTATGTTGAAGATCCCCTTGATAAAGGGTGGCATGTTGTGATAAGGACAACTGCTGGAGACGCTTTTAATATGAACACAGAGTCATGCATCGATGATGTGGAGACGTATTTGCAGAGTGAGTCATGTGATGGTCAATTGCAAGATGATTAAGGTGATATCAATTTGGTTAGAGAAGATAGGGAACAACTGTAGACACGATTGATGCAACAACAGCTCAAGTGGTAGAAGGCGTTGGAGTTGAGGGGATTTAGAATCCATTTCTAGATGCTTATATGATGTTTTCAAGGAATATGTTGCCTTGCCTTTTCGTCTTTTTATTCTTGAAAGTAGATGCTATTTCAAAAACCTTGAATTTCATTTCCGCAGCATAGTGTTTTACTTCTCTAGTTTTTGCAAGACTGTTTCGCTGAAGTAGATACTTGTTTTCTCTACTTTTGTTAAGCACTGATGCATCGTTACATTATTGCCATTAATTAGTTGTGTAGCTTCTCTTGTAGCTTCAAACGATTGAGTTTTATGAAGATTTTTTCCTTCCTTGAATACAAAAAATATGCAGCTGAGTTTCTTCAGCTTTCTTTCTTTATTTCACTATGTCTAATCATAAATATATTTGAACTCAGATTCTCAAGCAAAAAAATTGGCAACTATAGTGAAAGCTCTTGAGCAAGGGCATACATTTTCTTTCTCTTTTGTATCTCTTGAGCAGGTGGCATGTATTTATTTACCAATTCTGTTTTACATGTTTGGTCAAATCTAGAAAGAATATGCTTGGAAGCTGGTGTTTTATGTGTTTGATGCAATGACCATTTTGAGGTGCGATTGCTGGATATTTGCTATTAGGGCACATCCCCAGTCTTCTCTTTTCAACTCCTAACGTTTGGGAGGGCTAAGAGATATAAAGGTTGAGCTCTTGTTTGACTGAGATTGCTGCAGTAGAAGGCTAAGAGATGCTAAAATAGCAATGGTTTTGACGTTTTTCCCTCAAGCTGTATGGCTGTCTGCTGAAGGTGGCATTTAATGTATTTAGGGCTATTGTATAAAAATCCTAATCTGAGTTTGGTTTGCTATATTTGGAGCTTCTGCTGCTATGTCACTCTTAATGGGATAACATTCATGATATGTCTCTATCTGGAATGGAAGGATGAAGTTAGACTGTGATTGGAAGCTTGGAAGCTGTCTATTCTGTTTGGATGTGCTAAGAGGCCTACGAGCCTTTAATCAAGTTTTGAATCTTATATGGATCTTTGTTGTTCAAGAGTAGATGACTGCGTTTCTCTTGCTTTGATGGTTACTAGTACTTTAAGTCTTTGTGGAGCTGTTGTTATTGGAGAAGTGTCAAGTTGTTGTTGTTTATGTCTTTGAGAAGTGTCTTTATGTCTTTGCTGTTGTTAGTGCCGTTGGGTGAGGTGATGGATTAAGAAACTTTTCAACTAACAGGAGCTTGAATGTGACCATTTAAGCTCCCCAATTTATGATTGCTAAATCCATAATCATGCTACTTTGTATATTAATACACTTCATTTGCGTTTCAGGTGTTAGAGGCGAAAAATGATGGATTCAGAGCTAAAATGGAAGAATTAGGAAACGTGGATGAAAGCGAAGAGCGATGGAATTAGGCATGAGGCAAGAAACAAGGCAAACAGCCCCAAAGGACTCGCATCCAACTGGTTGCATCTCAAATACAACCAGACAAGTCTAAAAAGTTCACTCTCGCATGTTTTATCCAAGCCATGTGTCTATTCATGTGTCCAGTCCAACTAGACATACTTCAGCATCCAACCCGTCACATTCTACGATCCAACCAGTCGGATTTAGCCGACCTTCAGCCCTTTTTTTGTGACTTTTCGGTCATGTGTCTAGTCCAACTGAAACTCATGGGTTTTTATTTTTTTATTGGTAGTTATTTTTTTATTTTATGTCATCTTTCATGGAGATTACTGTTCGAAACTTTAGTAAGTTCCGATTTCATGTTCTTAATAGACTTCTATGAAGTTTCAAATTTTGGATGAAAGAAGTCAAATTCTTAGGACACGTGGTGTCAGAGAAAGGAATCTCAGTCGACGATGACAAGGTAAAAGCAATCATGGACTGGAAAAGACCTTCAATGGTGTTTGAGATAAGAAGTTTCTTAGGATTAGCCGGTTACTACAGAAGATTCATTCAAAATTTCTCCATCTTGGGAAAACCATTGACATGACTGACCCAAAAAGGGGTTAAGTTCAAGTGGAGCGAAGCATGTGAGAAATCGTTCTAAGAACTTAAGACTAGGTTGACCAGCGCCCCTATATTGATCATTCCTGAATGGGACGTAGGGTATACATTGTACTGCGACGCATCCAAAGATGGATTGAGAGCTGTACTCATGCAAAACAAAAAGGTCGTTGCTTACGGATCCTGACAATTGAGGCCGCATGAAAGGAACTATCTGACTCACGACTTGGAACTGGCAGCAGTAGTGTTCGCCCTAAAGTCTTGGCGACATTACCTATACGAAGAGCAGTTCGAGGTATTCACAGTCCACAAAAGTTTGAAATACTTGTTTACCCAAAAGGAGCTAAACATGAGGCAAAGGAGATGGATGGAATACTTTGCAGATTACAACTTTACAATGTCTTATCATCCTGAAAAGGCAAACGTGGTCGCTGATGCGCTGAGTCACAAAAACCGAGGACAAATGGCCAGTTTAGCTATAAGAGAATGGAAGATGATGGAAGAACTTAACAGATTCAAGCTACAGCCAACCGCAGAAGGTATCGAAGCGTGTCTCTTCGCCGTAGTTGCAACCCCGGCCTTACACCGAGAAATCCTTTTAGCACAAACCTTTGAATAGGAATGTGAGTTCATTACATATCAACTGTCAACTGGAAAAGCAGCAGCCGGATGGGCAATCCACGCTGATAAGAGCCTTCACTTCCAAGGAAGAATCTTTGTACCAAATATCGGTACCCTTCGAGAAGCAGTACTTAAGGAATTTCACCATTCTAATTTCGCCATCCACCCAAGGAGCATCAGGATGTACCAAGATCTCCGCCAACAATACTGGTGGAGTGGAATCAAGAAGGACGTGGCCGAATACGTTTTGACATGCCTCACTTGCCAACAAGTAAAAGCAAAACATCAAAAGCTCAATGGGACCCTACAACCCTTGCCCATACCTGGATGGAAAAGGGAACATATCACCATGGATTTTGTGATAGGACTGCCTAGGTCTCCGCAATCAAACACCGCCATTTTGATGAGAGTCGACTGTTTGACTAAATCCGCCCACTTCTTACCAATGCGGATGACAGACTCAATGGACACTCTCAGCAGACTCTACATTTGAGAAATCGTGCTGTTACATGGTGTACCCATATTCATTGTATGTGATCGTGATTCTTGATTCATGTTGAACTTTTGGAATAGCCAATAGAAGGCATTAGGAACCGATCTTCATCTCATCACTGCATTCCACCCACAAACGGATGGACAATCCGAAAGAACGATCCAAATCTTAGAAGACACGCTCCATGCTTGTGTACTGGACTTTAAGGGAAGTTGGGAATGACATCTACCTCTAGTCGAGTTTGCCTGCAACAACAACTATCAATCCAGCATAGAGATGACACCATACGAAGCCTTGTATGGACGACCCTGTCGATCGCCAGTTTGTTGGACTAAATTGGGAGAAGCAAACTTACTAGGACCAGAGTTAGTCCGAGAGACAACAGAGAAGATCCAAGCCATTCGCCAACGACTTCTGGCCACGTAGAGCCGACAAAAGAGTTATGCTAACAAAAGGACTAGACTGTTGACCTTTCAGGTGGGAGAACATGTGTTCTTAAATATTAGACCATGAAAAGGAGTTATCCGGTTTGGAAAGAAAGGGAAACTGTCACCACATTACATTGGACCCTTTGAAATCCTTGAGAAGATTGGAGAAGTGGCATACCAACTGGCATTGCCGCCACAACTAGACTAAATTTACAACGTATTCCACGTGTCTATGCTCCGAAAGTACATATTGCATCCTTCCCACATCATCAGCTGGGAAAACATCAAACTTAACGAGGACGTCACTCTCGAGGAACATCCCATAGAGATCCAGGACTATCGTGAGAAATGCATCCGAGGTAAAACCATTCAACTTGTTCGAGTCCTTTGGCGACATCGAGGAATTGAGGAATCCACTTGGGAACGAGCGGATACTATGCGCGCCAACTATCCGAATCTGTTTCCACCGGAAGGTACACCCTAATTTCGAGGATGAAATTTTGTTAAGGGGGATATATAGGTTGTAACAACCCGTATTTTTTTTATCATTGATAATATTATTAATAAGTATTATTAATAATAATGAAATTCTTTTCCTTAATATTTATACGGGGCAGTTTCGCGGACAACCAATTAAACACCTAAAAACACATCCCAAATCTCAATCTCATAGTTCCCGATCAAATTTTTATGATTCGAATCGTTTAATATGTGCAAAATGTAATTTTAAATATGCCCGCGAGAAATTAGCAAAAAATATGACCAGAAAGTGCTTGTTTTAAGCAGTTTTTAATTGAACCATTCATGAAATTTAAGCTAAAAACTGCTCATATCAAGCCCTTCCCGGTCTTTTTTTTTTTTGGCTAATTTCTCACGAGCATCCTTAAAATCACATTCTGATCACATTTAGTGGCTCGAATCATTAAAATTTGATTGGAAACTTTGGGGTGTTTTTTTAGGTGTCTAATTAATTTTCCTTGGAACTGCATGCATTATTATTTTTTTGCATGCAATTATATACCTGCATGCATTATTATTTTTTCCTACACGAATGCATGCACGTACATGCATACACCCTCTCCATCTCCCTCTCCTCACTCTCTTGCAATGCCTCTCCCTCCCACAGCTCTCTTTCTTTCTCTCCAACCTTAACTCTCTCTACTCCTTTTTCTCAAAGAAAAACAAAATTCATCCCCCCTCACCAAACTGAAAAAAATCCTTTATCCCTGAAAAAAACCCTTTATCCCCAAGAAAAATCCGAATTCAATTCGTTCGTATCCATTCCCTGCCTCCTCTCTAATCCCAAAGTCGGCCCCAATTCATCCATTCCAAATCCCATGACCCCAATTCCATTAAATTTGATCTTATCCTCCTCCACCAAAATTCACCTATAAATACCCCACTACTTCGGCCACGAGCACACCCCTACACCCTCCACACTCCTCTAAGAAGAACCAAGAGAAAAACAGAAGAAAACGAAGCCCCAATCCCCGCAACCTTCGGGCTGCCCAGCCGCAAGAACCAGAGATCGTACCTTGCCGGCCACAAGGTCAAAACAATCAGACCTTGCGAGATGTACAGTTTTGGTTCGAAATCGTTTTGTGACCTCCCGAACATCATTTTTGACACCCGAACTATTTTTCCTAGACTTCTCACACCTCAAAGATCATATCTTATTAAGATCATAATTTATTTATTAATTATTTATTCGTTATCTTTCAAGATTTTGCAAACGAAAAATCTTTGCGACCTCATAAGCTATGTTATTAATGCTTGAGTAATTTTTTTTGGACTCTTTACATTCCAAAGATGAAACCTTGTTAACCTCAACATATTTTGTTCATTAAATAATTTATTATCCATTTATTTTACTTTCGACATTTTTTGTTAATATCTTTATTTAAAATAATTCTGCGACCCTCGGAACCCAACTTTTGATACTCAAACATATCGTGTAGGACCTTTAGGACTCCTATTAAGGTCATGATAATTTTTCTAATACTTTTGCCTATTTAATGTGTATAATTAGTTATTAATCAATCTAATTTCTTAAAAATAATTAATGCGAGCCTAAAAAAATTACTTTACTAAAACTTTTATTAAGATAAAAGTTTCTCACTTCATTAAACATCTTGGCCATACAAGACTAAGGGCAACGGTCCATTCATAAAAAGCTTGTGATTGCATTGCTTGTTATTATTTTAATTATTATATTGCACCGATACTTGATTTGAATGCTAGATTGGACCCTAGAGACATGGAGTGGTATGCAAATAGAACTCACATAGACGATGCTAAGTTAATGGAAAAATGTTAAAGTTTTGGAGTTGTGAGATTGAGGATTTGATTTGGACCATTGCAATGGTGAGGGTTACTAGTTGGGCCCTGTATTGAAATGGGTTACCTGCGGGGCCCGGTGATGCTATTGTGGTGTCTCTAACTTATGGTACGCCATGGGAAGTTCCAAAGGGTAATCGTGCCCTTGTAGAACAAACAAAGGGGGAGTGTACCATGATACGGTCATAGTTAGTGTCTTAAGAATGGTGACGACCCTAACTTATAGTACACCATGAAAAGTTTCAAAGGGTAATCGTGCCACTTACTATGGTTTTAAATGAATTCATGCTAAGTACATAACTTAGGTGTACTCATTTAGGACCCCGTGTGCAAGACAAGCAAGGGGGGATTTTCCCATGACACAGTCATAGTTAGTGGATATAGGAGGAAAGGATTTTGTGAAGAAGATCTTAGATTTCACTTAGGTTAATGGATAGTAACAAACCGATTTATGTGTAAAATCTCTGTTTGACTTCTTCGATTCAATATTATCTTGTTACTTGCTAGCTGTAAAGTAGGAGGGGTAGTTAGGTTAGATTATTCTACTGGGTAAACTTTATCACTCAGGAATAGATTGCCTGGCATCCATGCCAGATTTTGTAGAAAATCAAGAAGAGTCACAGAACGTTGAAGGAGAGCAGTACTATGCAGAGGAGAATCCAAAGGTGGAAGTCGAGCCAAAGCATGCTTGGAACCCGTATCAAGCCTAGAAGTCAGCTCTGTGTTTTATCTATTTCATTACCACACAAACTATTTTTAGTATTTCCACGTTGGTTTGTAATAAATGAATTTTTATGTTGAATTATCTGTTTTGGATTTCGAACCTTTATTTAGCAAATTTTACAGAAATTAATATTTAATGACTCCGATTTTATTTCTGAAAATCGGAACGTTATAGTTAATGACCTAGCCCTACGCTTTGGGCATATTAGTACGACAACGGCTAGGTCCCGCTAAAGCAGTTCCACTAGAATAGATTTTACTTTGGTCTCCTCCAAAATTTTACTTTGTGCACTCCAACCCATGCAAGAGTCACAACGATAGTCCGCACCATTTATCTCGTAGACGTTGCAAAAAGCTTGGTCACGTTGTAAAATTCGATATAACTCATGCATTGTGCAGCTTCATAATGCTTTTATTTTGCCATTTGGTACGTTGTTGCATGGAGAGATCCGAAAAGAGATACTATCAAGACTCAATATTTGATCCCAAAGTGGATGAACTAAAATTCACTTGCCCGATTAATAAGATTCTTTTTCTCCTTTTTTTGGTTTAATCTAAAAATCTATCTCAATTAACAATAACTTTAGGTCATGCGAGCTATTTCATACAATGCTTAACTTGCAACAAAAGATTCTACCCTTAGAAGTTGAACTAGGTGGCCTGTCAACGGACCAATTCCAATACTATCCAAATCCGATCATCAAAATCCAATTTGATAGCCCACCCGAAAATCCAAAAAACTAATGAATAGGATTCAGTAATATATCAATATGATCCGTTTAAGATATCAAGCCTACTCTTGTTTTTTGTGGAGTGTTACATTTTTAGATGTCGGATAAAATAAAATAAAAACATTTTTTGACGTGATTCCTAGAATATTTCAAGTGATTTATTTTTGGGCTTGTATGCTTGATTTTTGAATAGGATAAAGGATATTTGGATGAGGATTATCAGACTGAAATCCATTTTTTAATTCAATCAGATCCAGCTTAACTTAAACGGATTTGCAAATATTA
The DNA here is from genome assembly GCA_019656275.1 of Rhododendron kiyosumense. Lineage (NCBI taxonomy): Eukaryota > Viridiplantae > Streptophyta > Magnoliopsida > Ericales > Ericaceae > Rhododendron > Rhododendron kiyosumense. Next base: position 20,964 of record BPLS01026350.1, read on the forward strand.
TATTGCAAATTTTTGTGATCGGATCTGATTCAAATGTAATTTTTTTTTTTTGATGGGAGAGCAAGAAATTCATTAATAATTTAAGGAAAAGTACAAGAAACAAGCCAAATAGGGAGACGGTCAGAGCAGAGACCAAAACAAACAACAAAATGAAAAACATCAGACCCTCCCAAATAGAATGCAAAAGCAACTAAACATGAGGATCGATAGAGGACCTCAATTCCCCAAGCACATGCAAACAAAACCATTAGAGAATCATGAGCCGAAAAAGGATACTAGTGAAGGGCCCAATGTTGTGGTGCGCGATACACATGAGGATTGTTGCAATTGTCCTCAATGATATGCTCTCATTTGTACTTATGCCGTGCGAATTTTTGGAAGGATTGAACACAATGGGCCTCATCAAGATCCATGACCCTTGATTTTCACCAATGAGCCCGGCGTAAGCTTGGACCAGTCATGTGGCGCCATGCTCTTCCGAAAAGCCTGGATTCGCATAGACCCTAGTGTATGCCTGCAGTTAGATTTCGAATTCATGCTACATTTATTGTCTTCAATATTCTTTAGTACAGTAATACTTATTTTTCATAATTTTTTCTTAACTTTTCGTCGTAATTTTTGAAGTTAACCGTAGGTCTCCACAAGAAAAATCCAAAAGTATGAAAATGTGGACCGAAGTTGAAAAATGTTACTGTAATATAAACGACAATATAGACAAAAAAAAAAATCAACTTTCGTCTATAGTGATTTATTATTTTTTTTGGCTTTTGACAATAAATTTTTACTTTTTATACACTTCTCGTTGATACGGATGTTTAATCCAAAAAACTAAAATGTGAATCCAACAAAATTTCAGAATAGACGAACAAAAATACAGAAATAAATGTACGAAAAATATAGCATGAACTCACCGAATCCAATCTGTTGACAAGCCCAAGTAAAACTAGATATTTGTGTTTCTTTACCTCCTTTATTATTTAAGGTTTTGAGTTGAATCGTGATTAGCTTTCACATGCATGCTTAAAGTCGTGTGTTTTATTGAAATTCCGAAGTACTAAAAGAAAAATGTCGTGTGTTTTGTTCACCAGCATACAAGTGAGTAGGCATCACAGTCCTTTGTATTACGGAGTAGTTAAAATATTGAGACCTAATGGGGTGGTTCGTGAGAATGATTTTGTTCGACCAAAATAAGATTAAGGGTAATGTTTACAGTGAACAAAATCATTTTCAGTGGTTCATTCATGAAAGTCATTCCCATTTTTGTCCCATTAGAAGATAAAATAATTTTCGATCACTTGCAACTCGTAAAGTGCATCCACCAAATATTTCAACTGTCAAAATTCATTTTAAGATTCTTTCTCTCTTCAAATTTTGAGGCTCGAAGAATATAGGGTACACTTCGTAAATCAAATCATATTAATCATAGAACTACATTACTGTATTTTAAGAGTTTAACATCAAACTACACCGACAACTACAATATCACACACGAAGAAATGTTGTCACGCCTTGTAATATCCTGAAAGAACAAATTATATTAGGGAATGGATCGATGTTTAATTTCCTACCGTGTCGCTATTTGATGAACCTGATCACACTTAATTAAGCATATACACGTACGCGCTCAATCCCATACAACATAGATTTCCATATACAAGATCAAATTGGTTCGTTGCTAGTTACATGGGAAATTTTGAGAGAAACCGGCCATATAGTATTTAATAACTAGTCATTCCCCCCTGCAGATAACAATCATAGTAGGACAGACCGCGATGGTGACAGGGTATGTGGTTCTTCTTGAAAACTCTGAGGCTGATCAACCTGTGCCTTTGAGCAAGCGTTCTTCGGCTGCCCTCGGAACGTCCCACCATCGTCTCTTCAGCTTTGACGACGGGATCCCCAACTTGGTCGACGTTACACGCAGCAGAGCCATGCGAAAGCATTAATGAACCGTGCTGAGAATCAGCCGCTGCAACAACTCCACCGTAAACTGCCGATGGCTCCACCACCACGGCCATCGCCAGGAGGAGGGTCATCCAGAACCGGAAATCCATTTCACAAGGTTAGATAGGGGGGGTGATGGAGAGAGAGGGAGATTTTTTTTATGTTGCTTTTCTGGTCAAATGACATAATTTCCGTCGAAAGGAAGAGAAAGGAGAGAGGATGAGAGTAAAAGTCGGATGTGAGGATTGGTGGTTGCTGTTTTCTTGATTTTTGGGCTACTTATTAGGAAGCACAACTTTTTTCTCCTCTTTAGGAGGGTCTTTTGGGGTTTTTCACTTTTATTTTACTCATTGTTTTATCTTTAATTACCAGCGCCTCTTTCACTCTTTTTTTTTTCAAATCGGTAGGAGAGATCATTACATCATGTATGAAATAAAAATACAAATCACAGGAGACTACATCCATTGTGTGAGAGTCCACGAGATAACCAAATCCAACAACTAAACCAACAAGATAAATAAGCCCATCAAGACCACACTCATTAGCAAACACTCACATACAGGTGAAAAGACTCAAACTCCTAACCTACTAGTGAGATGCAAGAGTCTTGTCCAATTAAGCTAGCCTCCAGCTCTTATGCTCTTTAGAGCAAGTACACCAAGAAATAGCTAATTTAGCTACCCAACAACCCATAATTCTATTTTACCTAGGCAATTTTTGTGTCAGAACTACACAAATCATCTCTATTTTACCTATGACTTATTAAAATATGTATTCTTTCATTTTTTTTTTTTTTGTATCCTCCTTCCAAACGGTAACCTGTTGGGTGCTGCAACTTCTTCCAATTCTTCCATTTACACCAGGGATGATTCTTTCAAGCTTCCAACAGTAAGATTTTTTCCACCTACAAAACGGGTCCTTGTCTTCTTATTAACCATCATTCAACCTTTGCTCTCCTTCCTTCTTTGAGAAAAAGATTCACTTCCTTGTTCAATCCATTTATTCGCTCCTTCATCAGCTATCCATGGCGCCCAATTGCCTACGTGATATCATAATGAACGACTCGGATTTTTCCGACTCTGATGAAGAGTTGGGGTTATTAGAAGCAATTGCGAGGTATCAAGAACATAATGGAGAGAGGAGTTCAAGCTTAAGCCGACGTCGCACTGTTATCAATCGTGATACTCTTGGTGGGCAAAAAAGACTCTTTGATGACTATTTTGCAGAATTGCCCGTATTTCCACCCCACTTTTTTCAAAGGAGGTTTCGGATGAGTCATTCTCTTTTTCTTCACATTCATGATGCGGTAGTAGAGCATGACTTATACTTCGCCCAGAAAAGAAATTGTGCCGGAAAGCTTGGCTTGTCATCTCTTCAAAAAATTACCAGCGTACTCAGGATGCTAGCCTACGACGCTCTGGCTGATTCTGTGGATGAATATGTGAGGATCGGAGCAAGTACTACAATCAAAAGCCTAAAAATTTTTGTTAAAGCAATAAATGAAGTTTTCTCTGAAGAGTATTTAAGGTCACCAAATGCCGCCGACATTGCTAGATTGCTAGCGGTTAATGAACGCCGTGGATTTCCAGGGATGGTGGGGAGCCTTGATTGTATGCATTGGAAATGGAAGAATTGTCCGGCTGCGTGGAAAGGTATGTATACTGGTCATGTTCGTGAACCAACAATAATTTTAGAGGCTGTGGCATCATATGATCTCGGCATGCTTTTTTCGGGGTGCCTGGGGCTAATAAAGATGTCAATGTGCTTGAAAGGTCTCCATTGTTTACTGAGCATACTCAGGGACGTGCTCCTCCAATCAATTTCAACATTAATGGTAACGAATATGATATGGGATATTATTTGACAGATGGTATATATCCTCGGTGGGCGACATTTGTGAAAACAATTCCATCTCCACAAGGAAATAAGAAATTTTTTTTTGCTCAACTCCAAGAATCCGCAAGAAAGGACGTAGAACGAGCATTTGGAGTGCTTCAAGCACGATTTGCAATTGTGCGAGGACTAGGACAACTTTGGCATCGCAAAACACTTAAATACATTATGAGAGCTTGCATAATAATGCACAACATGATCGTTGAGGATGAGCGAGATCATAATGGAGTAGCTAATCTTGACTTTGATCCATTAAACCATACTCCTCTTGTGGAAGTATCGCACGATAGAACCACTGAACTCATGGAGTTAATCCGGCAACATCACCACATAAGAGACAGGGCATCTCATTCTCAACTCCAAGCGGATTTAATTGAGCACCAGTGGCAAATGTATAACCAATCATAAGAACTTGTAGTTTGAAGTCTCGTTTTTAAGCATTATTGTAAGGGCTATGTAATTTTATTTATGTACTACGAAATTTTAATATTGAAATTCTGAAATCTAGTTCGGCAATTTGGAATCTTATTAGTGTGTATGAAGATGCAAAATACTCTGGTGCTTAAGGACCAACCTTGCAAGAAACTATCTTAACAATTCGTACAACAAGACTCACATAAAACCTGTATGAACAAGTTTGTGCCTTATTCCATCACAAGAACAAGAGCACTCCTGCTGCAAGAGCACAAAAAATACGCCAAAAAGTGGGCTCTTTTTAAATGAGATACTCCATCCATCTACCAAGAGGGAGGGAAAACAAACGACAACATAAGACAATAGATTTACAAAAAATAACATAGAGCTATGAGGAGTTCTAGCCAGCAGAACTTGGGTTAGCCTAATCTGGACAGCATCCAATTTGAGTATCACAAACATCAGCTGCCATAACAAAGCAGAACAACAGCAGTGTAAGCAACAAGACAGTAGCAACAACAAAAAATAGCAGCCATAGCCAAAACCAGCACCAAGTATTGAAGCCCTTCTTCGGGATACGATTCCATATTCTTCAAGTATAAAGCTAGACATTCAAGTACTTGAACCAACGAATGGGGTGAGTTACCAATTTACATGTGAGCATGCAAGCTTGAAAATTAAGAACATGGAATAGTAGCAGCTGCTGTAACAAAACTGCAATAGCAAAACAACAGCAGACCTAGCAAAATAGTAGCAGTAGCAGCAAACTAGCTCAACTGTTGAACTAAACCCAACCAAAAACAATCCAGCAATCTTCACAATAAAGCATGCCATAATAGAGCAGACCACCATACAAGCACAAAGATGCAAGAAGATGAGTCCTCTTCATAACAGCTCACAAGTACAATGATGAAACCATAGCTTGTGATGATAATGCAGCTCCCAACGTAGCTACACACAAAGGAATATAAGAAGCTAGGGACAAGAGTACAAAAGATATGCCAAAAAGTAGGTTCTTTCACTTGTATGGTGGATACATACAAACCACAAAATGGATAAGCCCCACAGCCTGCCATTCAAGGCTTCCTTTAGACAATTCACAAAATAGAACTCCTGCTATAGTTTTTAAAGCATCAAAACAAGTACCTAAGATATAGCTATGCCTTTGAAGACATCAAAAAGTGAGTGCTAACTTCACATTTATAGAGTTCAAAAGTTTTTGGTTCCACATTCCACAGATTACTGAACCCTTCTTCTTTTTTCAAGGATTTCCAACCTCCGAAGCCTATAGAATTCTTGTTGCTCTTCTGACAAGCAATTGAGATCCATCATCATTACTCTCTCATCCGCTTCGAATTGTTTCATTTCAAGCAGTTCTTCTTTGATACGAATTTTCTCTTGCTCCTGATCATATGTTTTCCCAAGTATCTCCAATTTCTTCTCAGTCAACTTGCTTTTGCATTCTTTTATCTTATCCAATACCCCAGAAATTTCAGTCGAACCTACATTCTCTCCATTCTTTCGTTTCATCACCCGTGCCTTTGCTGCTTTTTGGCCTGTTGGTCGCTCCAAGTCCACAAAATTATCTGCTGCAACATTGTCGTCGCCTAGATTGATTGTATCTAGAGTAGAAGGACAAGATGGTAGCCCTTTTCTTGGTTTTTTCACTTCCTTTTTCTTCTCACACTCCAAGAACCATTTCGGTTGGTTCTTCAATAAAATCCAACAGTGATCGAACTTGAATTCTTGTTGTTGCTCGTTGAGTTCCTCGTACATTTTTTTTTGTGTTTTGTACTTGAAAATGATATGTTACAAAGCAAATGATAAATGAAAAGTAAACAAAGAAATATAACTAGTATGTTTTGTTCCTCGTTTATGCCACTTTGATTGAGTGCTTCAATTTTCCCATAGCAGCTACAAAACTTATTCGTGCAAATTTGAATAGTTGACCACCGATTCATTAAAGAGACCACGGTACGGTTGGTTTCATATGGTTCGTTCTCTTGAATGAATTCCTTCACTCGTTGCCAGAAAGTAGTTTTTTTTTTTGTCATTACCTTGAACTGCATCCATGCTTATATTAAGCCACGCTGACACGAGGAGTTTGTCCTCTCCTACTGTGAAATTGCCACCGCGTTGTGGTTTCTTGTAAATTGACTCCATTGCAGCGGTAAATTGAGTTTCCTGGGTAGCGACTTGGGCATTTGGATGAAAACATTATGACTCCATCATAAATTGTTCTTCATTCGAACCGGATTGAATAGGATTGGTGAAGTACCCATGAGTTCGCGGATCCATCCCTACAATCGGAATGGAAAGAGATGTTTAGATTTGCTAGGATTATATTTCTAGTAGCCTGCCTAAGCACATGAATCACCCTAATTCATTTAGGCAACCAATTAAACAGATGAAAGCCATTCAACCGAATACTTGAATCACGTAATTCAACCATTTATGATTCATTTAGGCAACAAAGACTATACACATGAATGATCCCTTCAATAAATCACAATCATTTACGATTCATTTAGGCAACAAAACTTGTGGTTATGCCATTCCTCTATTACCTCTAGTCGTGAGTTCAAGTCACGATAAGTTCAAAACCTTTTTTTTTACAAGTTCGAAAAACTGTTGCAGCTCGCTAAACGCCCGAAACAGAAGAAGTTTTATCTAAACTACGCCGCTGGAATGACTTTCAAAACTGGAGATGTATTCTCTGATCCACTGACCGATAACTAAACTAGCTTGACTTAACTATCCTGAGTGCCTACTATATGACCTTTAGAGCTAAACTGACCAAAAGCCTACTAAAACAAAGAAAGAGCAAATAACTTGACTTGCTTGCTTACTTACAAAGCATACCCATTTATTAGTTGACGGATAAATGGTATTCTTTGATCTACCGATCGATATGTTTACTGACTCTCAAGCGGAGAGGCCTGCCAATCATTAGGAACAGAGAACTAGGAGATGCAAATCCCTGGTTAGGATCGATCAGAGTTACGAACTGCTAACTAAAAAGTGATGAGGCCAAGAATTGAACTCTCAACCCCATGCTTAAAACTCGCGCCACTTAAAACTCACTCAGTAAATTTATCGAACAATTAGTGAGCAGTTTTCTTCAACAATTTTGTTCATCAACATGACTCCCAACAAAAGCTCCAATCTTATCCAAGGAAAAACAGTAGCAGGTATTATGCACAAAAATTAGAGAATTGCGTCTCTGGCACTCATCTATGTCAATCTCTCAGTTGAACGGTTTGGTTTATATAGGGTTTCATGTTTTCTCTTAGTGATTTGAATACAGATTTTCATGTTGTTTCATACAAGATTTTAAGCCCTAACTATGATCATGGATTCATTGTACACTAATTTCTCTATCAAACACATACAATAAAAAATATACAATAAAAGTTAGGGATTTCATACCTGAGTTGCAAACCAAACATAAAACGAGAGAAGAAATTCCAAGGATGAAAGGAAATCTTACCAGAGAGAGAGAGAGGAGGGGGGGGACAAGGCCGGAGAAGACGGGAGAAAATCATCACTGGAGAAGTGAAGCGCGGGAGAATAAATTGATAGAATATTGGATTGCTCCTGAACAGTTCCTCTGTAGAAGAAGCGAGGTCAGAAGGCTGAGGTAATATACCGATGTATTAACAGAGGCTAGTGTGGGAGTCTTTTTCTCATTTTGGTAGCTAAAATAGCTCAAATGCTTAGTTTGGCTATTCTAGTGTACATGCTCTTAGTATCTTTAAATATTGAATTTCATATTATCATCCTCTTGCTTGATCAAAAAAATAATACACAAATTTGTGTCCTGCAATAAAAACGGCGAAAAGATGCACAAAATGATATTTTTATTTATCTTGAATTGAAAAAGGTACAATTTCCTAATAAATGCTCTTTAAATAAAGAAAAAGAACAAAATCCTCTGATTTGATCTCCGGAATTGATGGCGTTCCAACGGCTTGAATATTTGTTGTTGAATCACACAAACAGTAACTTTCTTGGAATGTTCAAGTTGAATGAACCAAAAAACAAAGTTTGAAGATAACTTAGATTTGGGAGAACTCCAAAGAAATCCTTCACAAGAGAAGAGATTGATCCTTAAAATCTCCAAGAGTTTTGGTTTGTTGAATGATTTGAGTTGCTAAATGATTTAATGTGGTGGACTTGCAACGAAATTAGCATGATTTTTGGTGCTTGATGATTCTCTGAAGAATACCAAGACAAAGGGTTTTTTCTCTTTCTCATATGAGCCTCTATTTATAGGCTCAAGGAGATGAGAGTTATGTATGGCAAGATCTTAAAATAAGATCTTTGATTGGCTTGATTGATTTTGATTTCATTTTATTTTTTATGTAAGAAGATTTTATATTTCTTTTGAGGAAATAATTTTAATTTAAAAGAGAAATAATATTTTTATTATTTAACTCTCTTTTTTTAGGATTTATTTGAAGTGGACCAGCACCTTTGGGCTTGCATAATTCCTTGACCCATTTGGCTGATTAAGCTAGCCCAACTCTTTGATCCATAGGGCCATTTAAGTTAACCTAATTTATTGATCCGCTAGGCTTTTTGGTCTTCACTGCATCTCAAATGGATTGAGCCTAGAAATTTGACGGGTCCAATATTTATTCTAGCGCTTTGACCAATTTTGACTTTAATTAATCAAGATTATTTATTCATCTCAATTAATCAGACAGCAATTAAGTCATGCCGAAATTTTAGTGTCTACGAGATAATGTTTGTTGGAAGATAAAATTGTTCCATGTAAAGGCCCCACCGCGTATGGTGGGATTGATCTCCTAAATAAGTTAGTTCAATTGACTGGATAGTGAATACCGAGTCATAAGAAAAAACTTACCCAATTTAAAGAAAGCTTAGAGAGTTGTGTATGTACCAATCGGAAATCCTTCTTAGGAGTCCGATTGACAGCTATTTTAAAGGTTGAGAAATTTAATCCCGGTGGAGTGCACCGGGTAGCACTATTCTTCCGTAGTGCATTAGCAGCTAGCCCTCCGTCCGACAGGTTTATATATTTTGGACTGGATTTATGGTGAATGATTCGTTTGCCTATGAACTCCGAAAATGGTTCTTATTCTCCAACGCAACAAATTTGCTGAATTACTATTTGATTAGGATGAGAGTTTTTGTTCCTTCTCTATAGCTAATTGCCATATCAGCTAAACAATATCCGAAGTTCATTCTTGGGGTGTAGAATTGCCCAACAACTAATTGGAGGTCCAAACCGACTAATTATCTCAACAGATGAGTTGTGGTTTGGAGTGAAATTCCATGGCACATATGATGATCAGTTCGTGTACTTGTGTTCCATTTTGATCTTAGTCTCTATTTTGCATTTTGTGGTTGCTATTTGTCTTCTAATTTTCTGTTGAATAGATATTCCAATTGAAACACATAGAAAATCAACTTTGTTCTTACAAATATTTTGAGGAACTTATTATGTTCCCCATGGACAATTTATTATGATGAGAGTATTCGAAATAGTAAAAGAATATCAAAAGAGGGTATAATTTAGTGCACTTTTGTATACTATAGCTTTTTAATTTATCTATTTGAGATCAATAAAAAAATTGCGTTATTTATTTAATCTTTCATTTATGAAGATTGGAAAAATTCTAGTGAAGATAAAAAAAGAAAATCCATATGGTGCAGAGGAAAAGGAAAGGAAAATCAAGCATGTCCAAAATATAAAAATAAGCATTTCTAGTTGGGCCGGACAATGGGATCTTGAGCCTGCTGGAACTATCCAATTCTTCTGCTTCTGGGCCAGTAAGAATGGCCTACTCTCAAGTCTCAACTAGAGGGGTCAAACAGGCCAGCCCGGATTAGCCCATTTAACTTGGTGTTAACCGTGATAATCCAATGGAAAAATGACTACCAATAACGAGTTTTGATATCTAGTAAGTTGTTGAAAAATTTTTGATTTTTTCTTGCAAAAATTGTATTATTTTTAATACTCCGTTTTGCTGACCGGACAATCAATTTGGGACGGAGGGAGTACCTATAAAGAACGTTTTGTTCATTAACAAATATTTTTAGCATGTTCTTAAAAAGTATTAATTATCGTTCTAAACAGTCATTTTCCCTAATCCATTTAAATAATACAATTTTTGTTATTTTTTAATCGAATTGTGTCGGCCAACCCGTGGAGTTTGTCTGGGAGGAAAAACTGGGGAACAACGGGGAGGAAAAACTGGGGAACAACTAACAACTGAGTACTCCGTATTTGTTACGGAGTATACCGTATCCCCTGCACGTGCTAATCACGGACTGTGCCGTGTTATTCCCGGCCTACCACCCGGCCGTCTAAAACCGTGACCTGCCGCCACCCCGATCGACAAGTCTCAACTCTGTGTAATTTGTTTGGCCTCTCTCTCTCTCTCTCTCTCTCTCTCTCCGCATAACCAGTAGTTGCAGATCCCCCAAACCAAACCCTCATGGAGAGCAAACAATCTGATCCAGAAGATGTATCATCAGCAAAAGCAGTCTTACTTGGAGCCCTAGCACCTGGTGTTAACGTCTGTAGAATTCTTTCAACTACTTACGCATAAAAAAAAATTTAATTAATTCTTTCAACTTCCGATTCCTACTATCTGATATACCAATAATCAAGTACTGATCTTCTGCTGTTTTGATATCAGGGTCCGACTTGGAATACCCTGAAAGTTGCGTTCTTGATGTTGGGTCTGTGTCTAGCTGCTATGCTTGGATTGGCATTTTCTTCCAGTGATACTGGTTTGATACTTCATGTCACATTGCTTGTTCTAATTACTGGGACTCTCTTCATTCTTCTCACCAGGTAACTTTTGATTTTCAGTAAAGTCAACTGTATTTGGCTTATTTTTGTGGGTTGTGGTCAAGTTGAATATGGGTGTTTGTTGGTTACCATGAATAAACTTGTGTACCTTTATGTATTGCTGTATTGAATGTTTACGAACTTGCGTAGAATAGATCTGAATTAGGGTTGCCCTATTGCTGGGGAAACCTATGCTTATTTTCGGTAGAATAGTTATCTTTGCGTAATCGGTTTACATTTTTGTTGTAAGTGAACTTGTGTATCAAAACACATGTAAACAGAAACATGTGTAAGTCTGCATTCAACACAAGTAGAATTAGAAGTGAACGTTGGTGCATTTGGAAACATGGTACACCTTCGTTCCGTAACCATGAATGTAGTGATCCATATCGTTCCCCTAAGTTTTTCCGAAACTGAAACATTGTAAGTTGGAATTTTAGAGATAGCAGAGTCTTAGTAGAGTTTTGGAAGGACAAAGAATGGGGAAAAAATCATTACTATGCTCGTGGACTCGTGTTGGCCATTGGGAATAATATAGAAACTAGAAAGCGATATCATTTTGCTGTATGATCTTGGCTTAGAACTTAGAAGAGGGCCAAGAGGCACATCTTAAAATGGTGATCTATGCAAGCCTAGCCCTTACATACCACGATTTAGGATGCGGTGCAGCCGTTCACTTTTTTGCTCCTTGTATAAAAAGATCCGAGTTCCAGACAACACATGGTGGCCTCTTGAGAGGGTAATGCTGTCATGCTGATTTATCTGCCTAATTCGTGGGAATTGATAAATTTTATGGCTAAAATGAATGAATTTTGTCTATTTAAACCAAGCTTGCCATGACAATAGGCAATAGGTCCTTATCACTGCTCTCTTACAAGGGACACACCCCCCTTGTGCGAGATTGGATTGCATGTCTAATTTCTAATGGAGGCATAGTGCTCAATTCAGGATGAAGTTGTAACAATAAAATCTAGTGGGTCAATATCATTGGCCATTTGGACTTGGTTGTTTGGGGTAAACAATATTCCAAGTCCAACAATGGAATCCAAACCTTT
>BPLS01026351.1:0-20434 GCA_019656275.1 Rhododendron kiyosumense
GGTCTTTGCATGTTGTGTATCATAAAACAAGTGTATCCACAATATGTATTACCCTTGAAATTCACAAATGGAATTATTGTGATTTGCTCTTGTAGTGAAACTGAAAATTTTTGTATGATAACGATTCACGTTAAAAAGTTTAATAAAATTCTTCTTTTGTGTTTTTGGGTACACTCAGAATGGAAGTGTTAGGTGTTGTTTGATAAAACTGAAAACTGAAACTGAAAGCTGAAAAATTAAGTACTGAATACTGAAATTTTTAAGCTGAAAAGCTGTTTGACAAATATATTAAGTACTGAATTAAAAAAATGATAAATTAATTTTGTTCCAATTCTCTCTTAATTTACTAACGGTCATAATATACTTTTGGTAATGGTGGTGGAAAGGTGGTGGTGGTGGAGTGGTGGAGGTAGTAGGAGTGGTGATGTAGTAGTGGTAGTGGTGGTGGTGGTGTAGCGATGGTAGTGGTGGTGGAGTGACGGTGGTGGTGATGGTTGTGATAATGGTGGTGGAGGTGGTGGTAGGAGCAGTGGTGGTGGTGGTTGTGGTGGAGTGGTGGTGGTGGTGGTAGTGGAGGAAGTGGTGGTGGTGGTGGAGCTGGTGGTGGTGATGTGGTGGTGGTGGTAGTGGTGGTATTGGTGGAGTGGTGTAGTGGAGGAAGTGGTGGTGGTGGTGGTGGTGGTGGAGCTGGTGGTGGTGATGTGGTGGAGGAGGAATGGTGGTAGTGGAGGTGGTGATGGTGGAGGTGGTGGTGGTGTTGGTGGTGGTGATGTGGTGGTGGTGGTGATGTGGTGGTGGTGGTGGAGTGGTAGAGGTGTTGGTGGTGGAGGTGTTGGTGGTGGTGATGGTGATGGTGGTGGTGGAGTGGTGAATGTGTTGGTGCTGCTGATGGTGGTGGTAGTGGAAGAAGTGGTGGTGGAGCAGGTGGTGGTGATGTGGTGGAGGAGGAATGGAGGTAGTGGAGGTGGTGGTGGTGGTGGTGGTGGTGGAGTGGTGGTGGTGGTGGTGGAATGGTGGAGGTGTTGGTGGGAGTGGTTGTGGTGGTGGTATGATGGTGAAATGTAAATACACAAAAATTCAGCCAGAATTAAGTAGCTCAAAGCTACTTAATTTTTTTAACTTTTTGGCCTATATTTTAAGTGATACTTAATTTATTAAGCAATGTAAAATATGGTTATCAAACCTACTGAATCACTTATTACTTAATTGATTCAGTATTAAGTGCTGAATTTAGGTTATCAAACAAGCCCTTAGTATAGTACTCGTCACCTTTATCAGTAAGTATTATTCTGTTACGCCACACCATTGTTGGTAATCCCACCGCACCTACGTTAGTAATTGGTACCAAAGCTAAGGTCCCACCATATAGGGGTGGTGCAGCTAATCTACATCAATTAGTCGAAGGATAATAAGCATATAATACTATCAAACAAGTTTGAATATCAATTAGGAGTAATACACTTTTTTCTGGCCTAGATCTGATATCAAAATAATGCACTCTCCTATTGTAGATAATTTATATTGTTGAAACTTGAGAGCATAATAATATGCTATATATCCAAGATTTGATTACAAAGAAAATGAGAGAGAAAATAAAATGCTTTGCTGGGAAGTGGAAAGTGAAGCCATTGTGACGACACTTGACAAGAAGACTGTCTGTTTCTCACATTTGATCCGCAGTCTCTATCTACCGCAATAAAAAAAATGTGAAAATCTTGTTTATGGAAATAAATATATCTCAAAAAACATACTACTTATGAAATGGTGTGATGGTTGACGGGAAATCTATATACTAATAAAACAAAAGGTGTGGGGGTAAAATGTTGTAACGGCTAGAATTTATTTGATCTAAGGATTGAGATGCCTTTTCATATTTGATGAAAGTATCCACATTTGTCCATCATATTACACAAATACCATTTGTTGATTTTTCCAAGGAATTTTTCAGAATTAGAACCAGACGAAAATTCAAACTTGAGCAGCGTTACAGTTCCCGACGGGGGAATCCTGACCGAATTCCCGATGGCCTGCCGGACCCACTCCGGCCACCAAACGGCTGATCCGAGCTGTCAAAAAATTCTAAAAAAAAATTTGAGTGGGCCCACGCTGGAATCAATGGCATCCGACATGTGTAGGTGGCCGATTCAAACATTCCATTTTTGCGTGTATAGTCACCTACACATGTCGGATGCCATTGATTCTCACTATGGCCCACTCGGTTTTTTTTTTATAGAATTTTTGAACGGCTCGGATTAGACGTTCGGTGGCCGGAGTGGACCCAGAGGGCCGTCTGAAATTCGGTCGGGATTCCCCGTCGGAACCTCAGACTTTCTGTTCAAACTTATACACAGCTCTCTCTCTCTCTCTCTCTCTGTAGAGAAACTCTGACCCCACGGTGATGAAAGTAGCCACCGTCCATCGTCAATGACTTTCCCCACGATGACTTTTCTTCCTCCATCTCCATATTCTCATAACACTAGTACTCCTCGACAGAACTTTGTCCCCAATTGTGGACCAATATCTTGAAGCCACTGCTGGCACAATCAAACCCCTCAGGCCGGTCTACCCTTATGGAAGTATTAAAATGCACTATTCAATCATATTCCTGCCCAACATATGTTTTTTGTTAAAATAAATGTGTAGAGTTTGGGTGTTAGGAAACGAACAATTAAACGTTTTATAGCTCCCCAAAGGCTTTCGGCCTAACAGCATGGATAGGATTTTGAGGACCATCGAATCGGTCTCAGGTTTGATTCGATGGAGTTATGTTTCTCGCCTTACAACCTGCAACTCGGAAAAGCTTTTTGCAACGAATGGCGCTAATTTGTCAAGTGGGTTTAGCAAAACAACCTATGAAACAAAAAGTTTTATAATATCTAACACTGCATGTGAAAAGTGTCCACCTCGATTGGAGTGTCTATTATAAAACACAATGAAAAGTCTTTGGTTGTGTTTGGTTGGGAGTTTAGTTTAGTTTAGTTTTGGTAGTGGGTGGAGAGAGAAATAGAGTAATGATTGAAAATAGGGATAATGATTGGAGAGAGATAGAGAGAGATGAGAAAGTAATAATTAAAAAAATAGGGTAATGATTGGGAAAAGAAGTAGGGTAATGATTGGTTTTCAAAACTAAAACTAAACGGAAATGGCAACCGAACAAAGCCTTTATTATTGGAATGATTGAGAGACCGTTCCACTTTTAGAAAAAGTTGGTTTTTAAAAAAGAAAGTAAATTTCAAGGTCAAAAATCATGTGTTTACACAAAAAAATTTTCTACCAATATAGATTTTGTTTGATAGATCTCATTTAGATATTTTAAACGGTATAAAAAAATTGAAAAATTATTTTTCATTTTCGATATATTTGAGTTTAAAATTACCTTCTTTTTTAAAAAGAAGGTTTTTAAAAAAAAGCGAAACGGGGTCTGAGATTGATTTGATCCAATGCTTAAGAGGCATTCTATTCATTTGATTAAAGTGCCCACATTCCTCACATGTATTACAACATTGCCATTAGATCCAACGGTCTAACCCGCCCCATCCCTACCATCCGTTCAAAAATCAAACCTACTCTCTCTCTCTCCTCTAACCTATTGTTTGGCTGGAACGCAGAAGAAGAGTTGTATACAACACTACCACCACATCCACGACAACAATGACAACGACACGACTACCACGGAGACAAAGAGAGAATGTGAGAAAGTCTCTCAGTCCGATGATGCCGGATCTTTAGCATGGTGGATTAACTGGAATTCCATAAGTAAATTGATAGTTCTTTGTAGCTAGCTTAAAAGTTTAGTTAAGGGAGTGCTGTAAGTATGGGTAATTCTCTTTCGTGTCACTAAAAAGAGAATTACATACTACATACTAATAAATCGATTTAGTTTTTAAGCCGCTAGCTAGCAAAGTGCCGTAGGCATGGCCAGTTTCAACCAGGGTGCATAGTGCCGTAGGCACATACAAACACTAGTAAGCAATATATACTAGCAAGGCTAGTTTTGGACCAATAATGAGTTGTCTTTATCTTGATTTTTTAAAAAATTTGCATTTGTTAGTTTTACGTCATACTTTATGAATTGTTGATTTATCTCAGTGAGAGAAATCAAAAAATTAAAAAATTATGATCGAAATTTGGTAAATTTGAAATTTTACTCAAATCAAGGGAGATTTAAATTCATACTCAAGTTATATTAAGCTATTTTCGCCTTTTAATTTGCAACAATCATTTTGTTTGGTTGAACTTTTAGAAAGTTATTTTTGAGAGTTGGAGGGGTAATGAGTGGAGAGAGATAGAGCGAAAGATTTATTGAAAACTGTGCCGAGAGTTGAGAGTTACTCTCAGAGTGTTCAACCAAACACAGCGATTCATGTCATTACTGAAACGTTTACTTAAGTTTGTCCATTGGTGTGTTTCATAGCGAAGGAAGTTTTTACTCCAATTTTTACTCAAACTTGACTAAAAATTCGAGCAAGGGTGAGAAATGCTCTTACTAGAACCTTGTTTCGTTTGACTAAAAAGCGACAAGATAAGTATATGCTTAATTTTTTGTTCAAGTATCCATTAAAAATACCATGTATGGAGTAAAAATATTCATATTTTCTTTTCTCATCAATATTTTATTTTACTTCCACTTGTCTTGTTTCAATAGCAATGAGTGTCCACATCAACTTACATACATCTCGGCAAATTTCTTTCCAGGTTCATTACAGAAAAACCATATATGCCGAGACCAAAGGATTCATGAGGAAAATGCTCGTGATCTATCACAAAAGGCTTACTCCTTGAAAGTAAAACTAGTGACTTGTGCTTGCAAGACATTTATCGGAAGTTCCAGCAACATAAAGGGGCCCAAATGTAGTAGTTTTAGCTACTCGGGGCTACGAAATTCAATTCGGAAAAGACAGGGGGGGGTTTCACAGTAATTTATCCCAAACCCTCGAAACTTCATAGAGGGGTTTTCATACATAGCGGGCCGTTTCATCCCCGTATGTGAGAGACCCTCGAGAGATTTACCATCCCTGTAAATTCTAGGGTTAGGGTTTTTGCACGAACCAGCTAGGGTTTAGGAAGAGAGAGAAAAGAGAGAAGCATATCGATGGGGAGGTACCGAAGCAGAAGCAGAAGCCCCAGCCCGAGGCGAAGCAGCAAGCGATACGACGACCCTCGAGACTCCTCCAGGTCTCGCCGCGACCGGCGCTCCCCTGCTCCTTCTGGTCTCCTCGTTCGCAATATTTCGCTCGACGCAAGGTCCTTTTCGTAATCCCTCGATTCGTATATGTATAGATTGATAGATAGATAGGTAGATAGATATATCTAGTCGTAATTTGTTGCGTTTTGCGAACTTGGGCAGTGACTTGATTTCTTGTTACGTATATTAGTAGTGGAACCAAGCTATCGATTGAGTATCTGTTTTCAGGCAATCTTAACTTGCCCCGCAATTTTCCCTCAGATAGTAGAAGTCCACGGAAGCCTTGTTTTGAATAGTTGGGTGTTTACAAATAAACGAACTTATAGACAACAATAATCAATCAAAGTTCACAAAATGGACTGTAGACAACTATAATACATTTGCATTTTCATTTCCTTGAAAAAAATATTTGATTTGCATGCTCATAATTAGCAGAAGATAACCAGCCTAAATCAATGTTTTGCTTTCCTTCAACACCTGATCAAAACATTAACAACTCCACGATGAAACCACAATAAGGAAACCAAAACAAACATGATCTAAGAAACTATTAGATAATCCCGGAGGGCAGCCTTCTGCCTCTCGAGACCGGTTCTGGGGCTACAAGCTCCCACTCCACCACCGCCTTCCCTGGAGGCCAGATCAGAAGGTGGCCGTTAGATTGAGGGTTCTGATGATTCCGTCTCAAGCTCCTGTGAGAACATGTGTGATTGGTAGTATCTAGTAGTGTTTAATGTTCCTCGTACAATTTTGTTGTTCAAGAAAATACTAGAATCACTGTTGGTAGTGAATCTCGTAATTCCAGTAGAAGTAGACAAGAAATCCATCGAGAATACAAACCTTTCGGATTAGCTTTTGACAAGACAAGACACGGAAGTCTCACTTTACAGATTTGAAATTTACAGGTGTGAGATTCAAATAAGATGAGAGAGAGGGGGAGAAAACCTTTAGGGATTAGCTTTTGACAAGACAAGACAAAAAAATATAGGTTAGAAGAGTAACCAGTTGCAGCTTTTACCCCTTGCTGTCATGGAAATTTGAAGCTTAAACTTGCTAGAGAATGTGGAGGAGGTGGTGTAGCTGCTTCATGAGGCAAGTAGGATCGTTTATCAATTGCGGTCATTGGAGTTTTAGCCATTGTGAGAAGAATGCCCCCTCCCTAATCCCTTTACCAAATAAAAAACATTATCATTGATTTCGTTTTATGTAGTTGGGCGTCAATTTTGTTGTCTTAGAACGTGAAACACTCTCTTTTAAAAAGAGGAAATCTAATGATTCTGCTTGATTCTTGCAGGCCAGAAGATCTTAGAATCCCATTTGAACGATTTGGTGCGATAAAAGATATTTATCTACCCAAGAATTACTACACTGGGTATGCCAACTTCATCTATTTTGTACTGTTTGTTTTTTTGTAACTTTTTGTTATCGGTTAGTTATTTTCTGGTTTTTGCAAAGATCTATTTTTACATTCAAGTTCATTGCATAACCAAAGATTCAGAAATTAAAGATTTAAATATTACGTTTAATTTTGAAAGTACCTGCCAAATAGGTACTAAATTCTGGAATTTTTACTTTTACTAAATTCTTATATCTCGCGGTGACATTTTTGAGAGTTTCATGGCTTATTGTTGTTCTGATAAATTTTTTAGGGAACCACGAGGCTTTGGATTTGTGAAGTTTCGTTATCCTGAAGATGCAGCAGATGCAAAGGAACAGTTGAACCGTACAGTTATTGGAGGACGCGAGATAAGAATTGTTTTTGCTGAAGAGAACAGGAAGACACCTCATGAAATGCGTCGGACTACACGCCCAAGGTCTGATAATGATGTAGTTTGTTTATTCTTATGCTGTATCATCAGTTCTTTTCCTTTGGGAAAACTTTATTTATCCTTAAAGCTGTTTATGACTGTATTTGGCTTATTTTTTCTGTATAGTGGAAGGGGAAGTTACAGGAGGCGAAGTCCAGTGGGGTCACCTAGACGCCGCCATCGCTGTCAGTTCATGTTTTAAACCTTTTCCATTTGTTGATATTTTGCAGATAGGTGTTGTTTATGGGCTACACATTTCTCATAGTAAAGATTTTCACTTTTATATCCCTCCGTTCATCTCATGACTGGAGGTGCAGTTCCATAAGACCTTTTGCCTCTGATAAATTATTGGTGTGTTTTCTATGACAGCTTACTCAGGCTCCCTTTCCCCAGCAAGAAGTGATTCAAGGTCTGGCTTCATTTCTGTAAAAGTAAACCTAACTGCATGTTTTTTTTTTTGGGTATTCGGGATTCCCGGGCTTTCATTTCCACCAGACAAACTTCTTTGTGTTTTTCTGGGAAGGTTTCATTTTAGTTCAATAATTGTTTGCTTTTCCCCTCTTTTTTTTTGGCTGTTCGTACGCATACTAACTTTACCAAGAATATCAAAATATTACGTTTGTTTGTTGATGGGTTGAACATATATTTCACAAAGTTGCGAACTATAATTACTGTTACCCAGGAAGGGTGGTACAGTTTATATAGTTTGTGCATGTGACTTTGTTTGGTTTGGTTTTGTGCCTCTGTATAGTTTATCTGCTTTCTGTCTTGATTTCTCTTATTTGTTTATATTATCGTAGTTTATAACGGAAATAGTATTTGTTTCCTTAATGAGAAGATTGTACTGTTACTTGGGAAGTATTACTATTTTTACCTTCTTTCCATTTGCCGCTGTCTGTTATGAGTCTTGTGAGTTTGTTCCTATATTTTGATAAGAGGTTATCCGCCAGACGTGGGAAATATGAGTGCTTCTTATTCTAATATTGGTGTCCTTTTTTAATTCAAGTCTCTCTCTCTCTCTCTCTCTCTCTTCTTTTCTTTTTTTTCTTATGCCCTTTCATTGCTGTGATTACCCCCTTTTACACATATATTACTCTTTAGAGTGTGCTGTAAAATGTTCCAGTGGATTTGAATGATATGTTTCAGTGGCCTTGTTGGTGCAGATTCTAAGTGAAAAAGAGAGAAAGAATTCCGTATTAATAAAGACGGACAAAGATCATAAAGTCACGCGTGCTTGCTTACCTTTCCATCAAAGCCTCTCCTGAAGTTTCATTTCTAAACTCACCTTCATCAACAATAACCTACAATTTGCATGGGCCTTTCCTATTTATGCCTTATGGGTTGTAAAGCTTCGACCGTCTAATGGAACCAACTTGTTGATCATGGTTTGTTAAATGATTACAATCACACAAGAACTTCATTTGCTTTCTTGTTTAATTTGTTAGTTTGATATTTTGGTGTTGCATACTATCCAGTTAAAGAAAGAACATAGAGGTTGTAGTTGGCCAAAGAAAGAATCGTCTTCAAATATGGGAACTGTTAGACGTACAGTGGGTTGTTCAAGAAAAGATAGTGTGTTGTAAAAAGTTGCACAAGAGAGCTGTGAAGTTATCTGATGCTGATCAACCAGTACACCATTTTAAAGCCTTAAAGTGTGTTTCGATCAAAGTGTCATGTTTTTGTGCAGAAAACTCTTAAAGGTTCAGGTAAAGGTCAATTTCAATTGCTTGGCTTTTGGGGGACGTTTATGTAAATTCTCTTAATTCAAGCAACTTATTCAGTTTCTATTTTCCTAATCAAGCGTGTGCCAAATTTGCCTTTTTGGATTAGTTTATTTCTCGCCTTGTGACAAGTTTGTCGGGAAGCCACATTGCGTATGCTTCTAGTTGGTCTTTTATTTGTAGTGAGATGCATACACTACGCTTATTTTCTCAGTTGTACTATGTATTTGATTTGTTTGTATTCTCTCCTTGTTCATTGATACAGGGATCGCAGGGCAAGGGATGATGATTACTCTCCACGCAGATCTAGATCTGTTTCGAAATCAGTTTCGCCCCATGATGAGAGAAATTATAGGTCAAAGATGAAGTCTCCAAGGCATTCTAGATCCATTTCCAGGTCTCCTCCTCCACGCGATAAGAGGAATTACAGATCTGACCTCAGGTCCCCAAGCCCTAGAGTGAATGGTAAGAACCAGCATGATGAGAGGTATGATGAACAAAGCAGGTCACAGAGTCCAAGGAGAAATGCGCGGATCCCCTCGAGGTCTCCTTCTCGATCCTTAAGGTACTTACTACTTACCATTTCCAAATAAAGTCTTGGATGGATGATAACTATATGACAATCACCCAAATGCGGTGGAACTCTTGTCTACTCATATTGAGGTTTTGATCTGCATACGGGGCTTGCGTAATGACTTTATTTTTATGTTTCTGAGATGCAAACTTGTTCTAGAAATGGTTTATATGTGTGATACCATGGCCTTCAGGCTTAAGCACACAAATTCCAGCAGTCAAGAATTGAGAGTTAAGTAACGGGGGCTTGGTGTTCGTGGCATGCATGGGACTTTTGCCGTAAGCTACAAATGTGCCGAGTTTAGTACTTAGTTGCACGAAGCAAGAGCGGGGACAGGGGAGCGGATGATCATAGAAGTGTGGGAGCCCCATTGGGAGCGGTTAGAAAAAATTATTAAAATTATAAATATATTTTGGAATTTTATATTATTAAATGTCAATATAAAAATATTATTCTACCACATAAAATATTACTATTAAAATGATAAGTTTCTAGTTGCATTTCAACATTTTTATTGTAGCACATGATTACACAATAGAGCTTTTGTGCATATTAAGTATGCATAAAAGTTAAGGCATTAGTATGACTCTTGAAGGTTAAGATCAGATGTGCACACTAACAAGAACAAAACAATTTTAAAGGTACCAATTGCAGCTTGAATCGTAAGTCTCTCAACCGTTTTTTGGGTGTAAGTTCCCGTATAGGTAAGGAACGAGTTCCCGTCATCATTGAGACGAGTTTCTTGGAGTTTCCTTCGACGGGAACGCGGAAACGTGTTTCCGTCGAAGAAACGTGTGCATGGATGAAGGTTCCTGCAATTAAGGTTTAGTACAACAAATTGCCCAAAAAGAAATTGGTTCTTTACATTTTTTAAGCAACTTATATCTATATTTCATATGGTATTGACATACATTTATACAAATGTACACATGTATGCACTCAATATTCTGTGAGGCTTTCATTGAGCTTGAAAATTTGAAGGCATAATATTTCATGACGTCATCCACAATTGACCTCTATTATTTCCTGCCATTCATCTCACATGATCTATTGTTTAGATTGCTACAAGGTAGACAGCAATGCCGAAGTTCTACCAGAGGGTCTTGTTTCCTATTTAATCTCTACCTTCAAGTTTTTAACTTCATTTGGTTTAGTTTTTGGATTTTTACCGTTTGACGCTTCAATGTTTATGCACTGTAACCTCCCCTGATGTCAATGATCAGTAACCTCTGTGACATATTGTTGTAGTCATGATTATAAATTGGCTGACTCGCTTTCATACACATCCATACGGTATCTTTATTATCATTTGTGCTTCAAGGCTTCGTCCTTTTGGATTTGATTTGGGTAACGTCTCATGTGGTCAATACTGTTTATGCATGTATTAACCACGCACACGAGCATGTCTCCTGTTTGGTGCTGAAGGGATATGTCGTTCTAGCATAGTGGATTAGATAAGTTCGGTATTCTCCCTAATTCATTTGTTTTTCTGTGCAGTCCTCGCTGATGGATGTTCGACTTGCGTTTCCGTTTGTCCTATGGCCCTGTCCCTCCAGAGTGTGCTCCTTATAAATTATAGCTAGATGACTACCTTATATGTAGAACTTTAATTTAGTTGACTTGACATGTTACGAATGATGTTATTGCCGTTTCATCTTTGTCTTTGTTAGACGAACCCTTGTTATGTTTCAAGGAGTTTATGATTATCGTATTTAGCAGTTTGTATCGTTGAATTTGTTGTTATGGTTCCCGACTACTCTAAGCAGTTTCTATTTATGCAAATGCATGTTGAACCCTATTTTGTTCTTCGAGTTCATATGTGTTGATTCACTTTGCAATCCATCCCAGCATTTTGGCATGTTTTGTGCCGGGTCTCTATTTTTGGAAAATCATTCCTCTTCACAATGATAACTTTTGGTATCCCACGGATTTCGAAATGGGATGTTAAATTTGGGAGTAATGATTTGGGACTTCCAGTATTTCAAAGGGTTTTCCAATATAGATATTAAATCCATCACCCAAGAATTAAAAGAACAATTAAAAAGAAAGGAAAAATCTTCTATAAAGAATATTTTCTTGGAAATTTCGGCCCAAATAAGGGCAAAGGACCTGTTGTTGACAGATGATGAAGTAGTAATAAAAACAACGGACTATACGAAGAACCAATTCTTGTAGTCGGTTCAAACTACTCAGGTGGCTGATGATGAATCCATAACATCAGCAAAAAACAATGAAGAGGATAATAATCCTTTTACTTGTCTAGCAGGTGTATCTCAAGACCCCTACGAAGATAATGTTACTACACCGACACCAACTTTAGGCGACTTCTAGGACAATATGACCGAAATGATGGCCGAACAACTGTCCTCACGTAAAGGCAAAGAAAAGGGCAATAATTCTTGGCACTCAATTATGGAGTACCTTGTCGGCATGCTTAATTAGAAAGCATATCACACTCAACTTTAAGTGAAAAATGATGACAAATCGTGACGATGAGGCCCAGCTGTGCATCCGACGAATCTCCATGTCACTTTAATTTGAGTGTAATTTCATTTTTATTTACTGTTGTAGTCCTCTATATAAAGGACGCTTTTGTATTCAGTCAGGTAGGTTTTTGGATTGCCCTTTCTCTCTCTCTAAAATCTAAGCTTTCTAATTCTCCTCCTCCCTCTGTGTAGTATCGGCTTCGGCCTAATCTTCTTAATAATAAAGTCAGTCTTCTTATTTACTTTCGATCCTTCACTTATTTGGTTTTGAAACTGCAGTTATGATTTTCTAGCAGAGGAGATTGTGGAGACTTGATGATCTTAAGATAAAAGAAATTTTTGCAATTGGTAAGTGCTGTTCGCAATTTTTTTCCTTGTTTGGAATTATGACGCAGAGCCCATAAAAAGATTTACAGACCTTATCAATCTGAGAATTTGATGTTAATTGAAAATGCAACAAAAAAAAAAAAAAAAAAGACAATTGAAACTGTAACGATGGTTACAGTATCTGGAGAGTTCCCTTCAATTTTGCCTGCGGAACGTGAATCAGTGCATTTATAAATTCCTCGCAAATGTTCCTTATCAAACACAATTCATTCTGCTTATCTAACCAAAAAAGAGAGTTCACTCCATTTCCTTATTTCCCATGTATTTGTACTTTGATTTTCTTCTCTCCACAAATTCAAAAATCCGAAGGCATCAATACACAGACATACCGACGGTGCAACCTCCAAATGCATCGAGATGAGAAAAAAAAGAAAGAGAAAACATGAGTATTTCAACAAGGAATGCAGTATTATATCGATATTTGTGATGGGAAACAAATGTCGTCTCAGGAATCATTTCTCAAGAACAATATGCGCCAATAAGAAAGTCGTCGGGTTAAAAACCCATGCAAAAAAGTGAACAATTGCTCATTACAGTTTAGCCAAAATTATTACGTGCATTGGAATCGGGTTGGCTTCTTCCAGTCACTCCAAAGGACATGCTTTCTCAAACTCTTTCTGCTCTTTGCGACATAGTTCAAACTCATTTGTGTGGTAGTACATGCAACCAACATAAGCATCCATCTCCTTTGTGCAACTTTGATGAAGGTCTTTCAACCTGCGCGACCAAATTTCATATAATTGAGAAATGTCCAAAGTGAAACACAAGCTTTGGGCGATATTGATGCAAAAACCTGTTCAGCTCGTATAATCGACAAGATGTTTAGTTGCAAACTAATTACAGTCTAGTATACCAAATGCAGTTTGACTGCCAGGTCTTCGACTAGCAAGAAAAAATAGTCAGACCAGATAGGCAGGAGAACTGAAAAACTATGATGCAAAATTAAAACGTTGAGCTCATAGGCAAGCTTCAGGATGCAAGCCTGGTGCCAAAAATCTAATACCAAACTTCCATAGAAGGGTTAAATCTCCCTACAGTCCTGAAAAAAAGTGTGAGCACAAAAGGTTTACACTAGACAATTCCTGAACAGGTTTGCAACGGTAATCTCACTTGGATCCTCCATTGTCGATTTGGAATATGTCTGGCTAACACCGTTTAGCATTTGATACCCCTACCCCAACCGCTCTTCTTTCCAGGGTGCAGCGAAATGCAATTATGTGGGCCAACCGGCAGGTAGAGCTTCATTAAGTGTAACGTAAATTGACCTGGTTGCTCTTCTTCCCACAGAGAGAGAGAGAGAGATGGACAATGGACAATTGAAGTCCAGGAGGAGAATTAAGTCGTTTGGAGAAGAAGATGAGGCCTATTGATGATAGAGTTGGACAATGGAGGCCAGCTAAACGAATCTGCACGGAGCACATGTCAAGGCTTGTGCATAGGACAAGTGTGAGGACTTCCAACTTGATACATGGTAAGGGGAAAGCAAAGCCTTTATACCGGATTCTAGGACTTAGCCAAGCATATGGCAATATGGCACATAGACTGAGGCCGAGGTAGTACAAATGGAGGATACCCTCAGGTGGTGGATGTGCTCAGCCAAGCCTATGTCGAGTGAAGAAGAACCAATATGGCTCTTGAGTGGATGAATTTCCGTTTGACCAAAAAAAAAGAAAAAGGGTCTTGAGTGGAAGCCCCCAAGTGTCTGTGTCAGGGGCCAAGGCTCTGCATGCATTTGCCTGAACTTGCCCTGGAATGTTTTACCCCGCAGAAAGTGCATAAGATGTATGGGAAATGAAGTGGTGGCCGGACTGTATGCCACATCAGGGGATGAAATGTGGAGGCATACGGTGACAGGGAGATGACATGGGCAAGGTGCGATAACATGCATAGGTTCTCCACAAACAGGTGTGATGGAATTTCAGCCTTGCCACATCGACCTCCAAGAATAGTGGTGATTAGATCCTATCAAGTTCATTATTGAACATACTGATATCTTTGGACGGGTATGTGTCGGTATGTCAAAACGAAAACTCAACAGTTTGATAACATGTTGTTTGATAGCATTACGCTTGAGTTTTCATTCTTATTAGCAACGTTAATGAATTGAAGGAGATAAGGAATACGTTATCATTCTGCTGTTGAATTCAACCATAATACTAGCAAAAAAAATGAAAGTAAAGTACAAGTTAGATTGGCATTGCAGAAGGGCTCAAATAGGACTAGACACAGTCTGGTTGACAGGCAGGTTTCATTTTACAGACCCCGCGATATAAAGAGAAGGCTGAGACTTGCTGGAACCACGAGCCAAAGAAATGCTTACTGATCTGAAACCTAAACACAGAGAAATGCAGCGCATCTATACTATAGAACTTGGACAAATCAACCAAATTACGGGTTTCTTAAACGTTACTGAGAAGACAAAAGATAGGAGTCTATAAAACAATTGGAACAACTTGGATTACAACAAGATTACTCGAGAAAGAAAGAAATGAAATTGGAAGATGGGGGAATTAGCGTACCAATTACACTTCATCATTCAATATAATTAGCCAGTTCCTAAATTACCACAGAAAGCTTTCATTTTTTTCAAGTCTAAAAGCTTGTATTAGAGATTGTGTCAGAGAGAACTACCCATGAACAAGAGAAAGGAATAACTTCAAGGGAAACCAAGAAAGAAAAAAAAAACGTTGACAAGAAGAAAACATAAACGCTAAAATCTTGACAAGACCCAACTCCTCCACAGGTTATTTGCCATCACAAATAATTGAGCACTGCAACATCTTCAACTCGCTGCTAAAAAGCCCCCCACATTATACTTTTCTTCACAACGCTCACCTCTTGCCACTATCTATCATATCTACATCTTCCAACCTTTACATTCCATCTTTCTCCCAACTCCAAATGACACCCCCCCAAGAAAATGCAAATCGATCCGATGTTTTGCTTCAGCAACACTCTGCACTAACATTCAACTTACTATCTCCACTTGTAGGTAACACGGACAAAGGGGTAACATGGGGCATCTCAAACCCTTCTCCTCCGACACCTAGACCTGGTTGATTCTTCTCATCCTTTTGAATGACCACCATAACTTCCCCTGACCTAAATGTCCGTATTCTTCCTGGCCCCCCTCACCAACAAAGCCACACCCTTCAAGCCACAATGCTGCTCCATCTCACCCTTTCTTCCAACTCAGCTTCAAGAAAAGTCAACCACTACTGTCTACTTGCAATGAGTGCATTTGTTCAATGCTTTCATGGGATACCTTCAATTTGTTTTCGATATGAATTTCAACCAGCAAATTAAACAAAGATCTTACCAAGTGAAATGTGTGCTATAGCTAAAAATTACCCATAGAGAGGGCAAAGAACTAGCAGGGACGAGAAAAGCTTTCCTTATGATATATACAAAATAAATTATCGGATCCTCAACAAGTCAAAGCTCAACCATTATTGACTTGAGCAATTGAAAAAACGTGGTACTCCAACAGTTGAAAAAGTGGGTCTATTCAATCATGTCTTTAATGTATAAGAAATTTCGGCACTCAGTTGGAAACATCTCAATCAATTCAGGAACCTAAAAGATGGCCTCTATATAGAGGATGTTATTCTGAGACTTTTTGGTTGTACATGTAGAAGTGAACAAAAACTTGTCCAACTACGAAATATTTAGCTCCATGAAAAATCATAAAATGCCACCACAAATGCATAATTAATCCTCCCCAAATCCCTTAAAATGGACACTTCTTCAACATTCCAATATCATCTTTCTTCACGTTACAGTAAGTGAATGATCACCGAATTTTAACCACCATATCCATTATGAATCGGTTGTCATACTAAGAGATTCGTCATTACAATGCAACACATGGACAATGTCCAACCTCAAAATCTCAATTAAATTTGCACTTCATTTTTCAATAACGACAAATCCCTACAAAGCATGGCCACTTTCAACCCAGTACCGCTGTACCCACATTCTTCTCTATTACCACTATATCTAGTCCCTCTTCTACCAAAATGAAATTCAGAAATAAAAATCCCTGAAACCAAATGATTCTTATATGAATTTTCACTAGAACTCCATCTAGCTCTTACACATAGCTCAAAAACATAGGCGTGCACACCTAGATTGCAGAATCCTCTGGTATACTCCACTCCTGCTCTCAAGGTGTCTTTCCGCTAAACTAAATGGATTAAATGGACTAAAGCTCAAGTATTCACAGATTTTTAGACAGGTCATCCTCCTCACAAACATCAATAAAATACCATTTAGCGAAAACAACTTGACTATTGCCATTACGCTGTACTCCATTTAGTTCAGCGGAAATGCACCCTCAATCCTCGCTGTAATAAATCTTACCAATTCAGGATGTTTTTGAAAGGCGCTCACACGCATTAGGTGCACAATCACATGCATATTCTAATTATCCGTAAACATAAATCTGTAAACGTATAATGCTTACAGGCTGAGGACGCAGCGAGTGACTTGCTGGCCTTTGTCGAGGCATTTCTCCGGGTTAGGGTCGTCTTTCTTGCACTTGAGAAAAGCAACGTTCTCAGCCCTGCATCTAGTCGATATGTGCTTCGCCGACGCCATCAGAACCGCCGACGTCGGGATCGGTTCTCCCTCCGGATCCACAGCGCTCGACGACGACATCTCCGGCTCCGATCAAATCGATCTCCGCCCTGGTCAATAACAAAAACCCCAACTTTCAGCAAGATTTCAAGAACTCGTGCCGTTCGGTTAAGAAGAAATGTAGATGTAGAACTCTTTGTGAAATAGCGTAGGGCTTATTAAAGTTTTCGTTTTTTCTGGTTTCCTCTCTGTTTGGAACTTAAGGAAAATAAAGGAAAGGAAAGGAAAATAAAAGAATTTTCCCTCCTATTGTTTGGTTGTAGAGAAAGAGAGAAGAAAATAAAGATTTTGAGTATGGTGAATAGTGAATTTTCCCTCTCATTTTCCTCTCATTTTCCTTCCCTTTTCTTTTCCTTTCCTTTCTTTTCCTTTCCTTAAGTTCCAAACAGAGCCTTAAGAGTTCTCAGCTACCAAACAGGAAAAAATAATCAATTGAAAGCTCTGTACCTCTCTCTCTCTCTCTCGGCTGCTCGATTTTTGCTCCAACGTGATGAAGTGTTTGGGGTCTTTCCAATTGCTTGATGCCAGCGTCAACGTAAGTAGTGAGCGCACAAGTTTGAGCTCGTGTTCATTCGATGAAAACTAACCAAGGCTACTCGAGTTTTAACCAGGGAGGGGCCAAATTATGATCAATAGATTGTGAAATTTCGGCTATGTTCGTTTGTAAACTTTGTTTTGATTTTGTTTTGTTTTCCAATCATTACCCTACTTCTTTTTCCAATTATTACCCTATTTCTCCAATTATTACTTTCTCATCTCTCTCTATCTATCTCCAATCATTACCCCTATTTTCAATCATTACCCTATTTCTCTCTCTACCCACTACCAAAACTAAACTAAATCAAACTCTCAACCAAACAAAGCCGAAAACGTTCGGGTACCTAATAGTTTATTATTTGATTTGGATTTTGAGTGAAATTTTCGAGTAATGAATGGAGAGATAAAATCACCGAGGTGGTAGCCCAGTTGGTAGGAGTCATCATTTCTCTTTAACAATTGCGCAGGTTCGAGCCCCGGGAGGCACATGTGTACATGTACCCAGTGGTGCCATTAATAGGCTTTGATCCGAACTCGTAGTTGGACCGAAGAGGGGGATTTCTCACTTCTGTGCACCAGGTGGTGCCGTGGTGACGGCTTGTCCTTCCGGACGGTAGCTATGGTTTGAATCAGACATTTCACTGCGGGTTGGGAGCCCCTATGGTCACGCCTAGAGAGGAATTGCTATGCTCCCCTCACTCTTTTGATTATCAAAAAAAAAAAAAATTGGAGAGATAAAGAAAGAGAAATGAGAATAATAATTGAAGAAAAATTGATTAGAAATTGTGCGCAGAGAGGAATTAGATTTTGAAGCACAAAACAAACTCAAGTGAAATAACATCTAATACAAAAAAATCATACATCGGTGTTCTTAACATATCAAAAAAACACAACTAAAATTAATAGTTTAAATTAAAAAAAAAAAAACTGAAACTACGTGGGTGTCTTGGCTCCTATAAGCCCCTTCAACTTAAATTTGAACAATTTTAAAAGTTTGTTAAACACTTAAATCAAACTCGAATAATCTACTACGCGGCTCCTTCAACTTATATATATAATGTATAAAAAATTTAAACTACTCACAATTTATTGGTGTTCTACTGCTATGCGGCTCCTTCAACTTATATAACTTATATAATGTATTAAAAATTTAAACTACTCACAATTTACTGGTGCTCGGCTCCATTAGTTCGCATTTTTTAAATTGGCGTAGTAGGTTACTCCATTTTGGAAATGTTTTATGTGTTTGGAAATGGGGGAAATTTGGGGAAAAGAAGAAAAAGAAATTAGAAAGTCTACAGTCACCGCACGCCGTGTGTGACCCACTCCGAGCCGCGAATGGATGATCCGAGCCATTTAATAATTAAAAAAAAATCTAGTGGGCATTGCAAAACATTAGCTTGATTTGATATCTTTAGGTGCTCAGATCAAGCTTCTCATTTTTTCGTACACCAGAAAATTAATCTTTCTATTTTTTTGATTTTTCAAAGATGAAAAGCTTGATCCAAACACCTAAATACATCGAATCGAGTTGATATTCTGCGGGGCCCACTCGATTTTTTTTAAAAAATTATTGAACAACTCGAATCATTTGTATAGGATTCGGAGTAGGCGAAAAAAGAGAAGAATGTTTACTACTCCTATAGTACGGAGTATTATTCATAAAACTTGAATTTGTTGCTAGCGTTTGGTAGTCGGTACCCCTCCCCCAATAACCCTAAAATCTAAAATCGATCACACCTCTCTCTCTCACCTCGAATCAGTCCCGCGGGTGTCGACGGTGTCGTGACTCCAGCGAAGATCGACTCTGATACTCTACAGTGGTACGTTTCTCTCTCTCTCTCTCTCTCTCTCTCTCTCTCTTACGGTCTCTATGCACTGTGCCACTGATTGTCGACTGTATATGGGTTTTTTTTTTTTTTTGCGATTCGGTGCAATTTGTGACTGTATCATGTAGTATATGCAGCATTTACTTTTTTTTACGATATTTAACCTTCTATGTTCATAAACCTCCCTCGATTCATTTCACTCACAAACTCGCGCTAGGGTTTTGATTGGCGACTCTGAAGATCGAAAGGTAAGTCGAAAACAATCACTACTTTCTTTTGTCAATTCCGTGGATTCATCGAACAACATATGATTATACGGATCGTGTGTATTCCGCAGAAAAAAAGTAAAGATATCTGCGATACAAGTATCGCCAAAAGTGATATACGCATGGACGTATATATATGCATACACCAGTGACCAGTGTAATCCCGTTGCTTGAGTTAGCAGTGAAGAATATAAGAATATTCCTCTCCGCCCCGCCCCCCCCTAATAGCAGTGATTCAATTGAGAAGGTTAGCTGATTTATCTATTTTCCCATCAAAATGGAATTTTCAAGAGATGTTTCTTGTACTCCGTATATGAATAGATCCCTCAAAAAGTATTGTCCTTTAGAATGTCTCTCTGAGTAAGTTCACGATTTAAGGTAATGCAGTTTGCCTCGTGCCATTTTTAGGAAAAATGCAGGTGGCCGATGTTTTGTTGCCCTTTGCCAAAAAGGCTACATTGTAAGTTTTAATAGTTTTTGGTTAGTGAATAATGCCAAAATAGTTGGGCGATTTTAATTTTGGAGAGCACCAATAATAACTGGTGGAGGGTAGGTTGCGCTATTAATGCAAAGGGCTCAGTTTATCTATTTGAGTAATTGAGTCGAGGTCTCACAATGCACTGAAACTGTTTGTAAGAATGCCTGATTTAAGCCAATAAGGTAATAGCTTCATCAGTTCATTCTTCTTTTTCTGAGTTGAGAAAGGTGTGGTTTTCGAAGGTAAATAGAGTTTAAGAATGGCCCATCAGAGTTGGAAGGTAAATAGAGTTTAAGAATGGCCCATCAGAGTTGAAACTATGATCTGTAACATGCCCTCATTAGTCATCTGATCTCTGTATTTTTGGGTTTACTCCTGCAGCACTATGGGTTACTGGAAGTACCACTCAAGCTAGCAGCTTGTTTGGTTACTTAAATCCATGTCCTGTTTCATGTATTTGTGGCGCGGCGGAATTCATGAAGAGATTAGTTGCGTACTAATCAAACGAATGATAGGTACTCGTAG